>JAMXBB010000001.1:30164275-30381678 GCA_024138015.1 Lumnitzera littorea
CCCCCCCCCCCCCCCCCCCCCCCCCCCGTTTGTGAAAGATCTACACCCAGTGGCCTTATGTGCAGATAAATGTCAAACTCTAAGATCCAGGATTGTGGGTGGCAAAGACTTTGTAGTTTGCCTAAAATTGTTTTCCCCTATAGTAGTCTCCCCCTGAAGAAAATTTTTGTGAAATGCTGTTTTTCCAGAAAAGTTACATCCATACTTGTATATTGTTTTCATGTGGTTGGATTATGCCACTTATATCCCTTTTTGATTTGAAGCATACCTGACAAGAACACATTTTTCTGCCCTGGGATCTAGCTTAAAATGATATCAACTGGGGATGAGAACAAATACACTACTCCCAAAAATCTTAATTGGTAATTTAGCTTGCATTCTACACGTAGGAAAATTCTTTTTAAATATTCAGAAGGTGTCATATATTGCTACACTCAAGTTGACATCCTATTAATCAGGTAAGCTGCAGTTAATATTGTATCTCTCCACAAATATTTTGTAACATGCATGGAAAACATTATTGATTGTGCCACCTAATTTTTTCTTTCAACAATGGGTACTGTTGAGGAGTATTATGACTTGTGGGTTGATGCAAAATACTCAGAAAAATCTCCCAAGCATTTAGTTTAAAACTCAGTTCCATTATCTGCACAAAAAATACCGATTTTCATTTACAATCAGTTTTCAACCATATGGTTAAAGTCCCTAAATTGTTTTTCCACATTCAATTTTTTATGCATCCAATATGATTAGCATAGCCGTATGTGATCATCAATGAAACCTACAAATCATTTTTTTACCAAATAAAGTTGTAACCCTAGAAGGACCCAATACACCACGATGAATCAAATAGAATGGTTTTGATGGAGGATAAGGCTAAGATTTGTAAGCTTTTTTTGGGGAAGTTGAGACTTTGTATGTATAGAAAAAAGCTAGGATGTACAAAGAATAGACCAAGTTAACAATCCACAAAAACAAAAAACAAAGAGACTTGTGGATGGCGAACTTAGTCAACACTATAGCTCACAAAATCTATACATCAAAAAAAGACAAAATAATCCTAGCCAAAGTGCTGGCAGATATTGGTTGAGCTCCTAATTGTCTTGAATTCCTTTCTTTCCAAACTTGATAAGTCACAACCGATGGTAACTTCCTTCACTTAGCTGGTCGAAGTGATTTAAAGCTTTCCACAAAAGCAGTCATGGTGGTGGAACAGAGGCTACCTGTGAGAGTTGGAATGTGCCCTTGTTGGATGACGTCCCAGATACTACTTGTATACTGGCACTTGATGATTAGATTTATAAATTAGATGAGAGCTTTTAGCTAAAACATAGTTCTCACATTGAAAAGAAGAACAATTCACGTTTTTAAATAAGGTTAGGAACTAATGTTTAAGGTATTGAAAACTAGGATTTCCTAATCTAAGGTGAGAAAGCATTATTTCTTCATTAATGAATGGATAACACCAAGTCCTTGAGCCAATTTATTACTGTAAAATTTCTCATCAAAGTAGCAAAGACTATCTACTGTCTTAGCATTGCCAATTGTCCTTCCTGAGCTTTGGTCCTAGAAAACACAATGAGATTCGAAAAAAGATAACACGAAAATCAGACTCTTTGGAAAGCTTACTTATTGACAAATGATTGCATTTTAATTTGTGTACATGGAGTACAAATTTAACTTCTATTTTGTCTGAATTTTCACTAGACCTTTTCCTGCGATTTGTGAAAAACTTCCATCAGCCATTCTAACCTTTTCATTAGCAGAACAAGATATATAGGTACTTAAGATGTCAGAAAAAACTAGTCATCTTGTTTTGAAGCACCCGAATCTATGATTCAAGGAGCTGATTTTAGAAAACAAGATGAAGCACCAGGTTTTTATGTGATTGTGCAATAGATATACTAGGGATACTAGATGATGAGTTGAACTTTAGTAGTTTCAGAAGCTGATCGATCTGCTTTTTACTAAGATGTTTCAAAAAACTTGTTAACCATAGATTCGTATGGCTTTGATACCAACTATTGACAAAAGAAACATTTATCTGAAAGGGGGAAAGTAAAAAAAAAAAAACGTAGTTGCAAAAGAAACAATTTATTGTGTATTTCAAAGGTATTATGAGCGGAATCTTATAGGAAAAGTTACATGTGAGAATTGGAAACTAACAACTAATGGTATAAACTTTATTATAAAACAAGAATAGGAAGCTAAGAACTGATCACATCCTATCTTTTCTAATAATAAAATAAAAATTGGAAATTGAAAACTAATCACATCCCTACTTTCCTTAAAAAAAAAAAAGAAAAAAAATTTAAGCATAACCTTTTTCTCTCTTCAAGATGTTATGCTTAAATTTTTTTTCCATGTTTGGAGAGAAGATTTGGAGGAATACTCTGGTGGGTTACTTCCTTGGCCGTGGCTTATTTTTCCTTTTGGTCCAAAAGATTGCTTAAAATATATGAAAGGATGAAGGACTAGTGGAAGTTCTTGCAAACGGATGTGGTTTTTTTTTCTTTAAGTTCAAGGACAAAGCCTCTCTCTTCAAGATTTTGAACCAACAATGGTTGTTCGCTAACCAAATCATCATCATTAAGCACTGGTCTCTCAAGGCTGATTACAATAGGGTGTTGCCTAAGAAAATTCCTATTTGGGTTAAGCTGTGGGGAGTGTTAGTGGAGTTTCTCCATAGAGAGGGCATTGGGTACATCGCAAGTGCAATAGGTAAGCCTTTCCAGGTGGACTTAGTCACTGCAAGGATCGAACAAATTAGGTTTGCTTAGGTGTCGGTGGAGGTAGATGCTGAATTTAAATTCCCTTTCTCTTTTGTTGTCAAGAGGGCAAACAGTAGGATAGCCACGGTAGACGTTGAATACCAAAATGTCCTCCCTCGATGCACCCATTGTAAGGTGTTTGGGCATGAAACTGACTGTTGTGCTAGAAATCAAAGTGGTAACCACGAGATATCTACCGGTATTAACGATGGTTTTAAGGGTAATCTTATCATGGATATGGGGAAGAACCAAGACCGTATTATTGTGGAGAGAGGTACTTATGCTAAGGGAGTAGTCATTAAAGAGGGAAACCACATAAAAACTCAGAACCCAACAACTCCTAGTAGGAAAAGGGACAAACACATTATTGTGGATGTGTTGTCCTCTGATAGCTCATCATCAGCTTGGCCAAGATTGTTAGGTGATTGCTCTTATGCTAATCCAATCACGAAGAGCCTAGCTGCTAAGGACGAGGGAACGTATAGTCAAACATAAGCTGGCATACGTGAACAGGGCAAAAGCCCCATTGATTCCTCCCATTCATTCATCCCAAAAACTTAACTTAATCATGAGATTGAACCTATCAATGAAGACGCATCTCAAAACTCTGTCAACAAGAAGAAAAAAGGGGTTACTACTGGAGGTAATGCCAGTGATCCCCCATCTTGATTGGGATCGTGTGTCTTTGATTCTCTTTTCTTATATTTTATCAATAAATGTTAGTAGTATGGAATATAAGGGGGCTTAATGACTCCAAAAAAGCGAAAGTGGTGAAGAGATTTTGTGTTTCAAATCCTATCTTCTTGTTGGGTTTGGTAGAAATGAAAGTAAAGCCTAACAAAGTACCTTCGGTATGGTTTAGAATCTTAACGTCCTGGAATGTAGAACACCACCTAAGCGGCCATATTTGGGTTGCCTAGAACCCTTCCATCTGGAATATAAGAGTCATTGTCTCGAATAGGCAGTTCTTACACTGTTGTTGCTAGCTCGTAGGGGAAGACACAATTTTTTGGTTCATATGTGTCTATGGAGCAAACTCAACCACGGAAAGGGAAGCCCTATGGTCAAACCTTCTTTGCATTAAAGCTTAGATTCAGGAGCCTTGGATTCTAGGTGGTAACTTCAACGAATGTTGGAAGGTAGAGGAGAAAAATGAGGGAAATGAAACCATCACACCCGGCATAGAGCACTTCACCAAGCTTTGCGGATGCTAGAACCAGTGGTCTCCTTTATACGTGGTGAAACAAAAGCCCTTCTAACCTGCTCTTAAGATAGCTGAACCAATTTTTGGTCAATTAGGAGTGGCTTTTAGTTTTCTTAAACTATGAAATGAGGATATGTGCTCTAGGCATTTTTGATCATAACCCGATCACGACCTACCTTGGTCATTCGATGCTGAAAAGAAAAACCCTTTTCAAGTTCTTTGATTTCTGGAGCAATGACCCGAGATTCCTCCCCTTAGTGGAAAGGATGTGGAATAAGTGAATAGAAGGAACCCCTATGTTTAGAGTGGTCTCTAAGTTGAAGTTGCTAAAGAAAGAGTTGAGGGAACTAAATAAGGAATACTATTCGGATATATCTAGGAGAGCTTCCTAAAGCCTATTTGCTTTACAAAGCATTCAACTTTCCAGTTAAGCCAACCCTCCAAATGCAAGCTGGGACTTAGAGAAAATGAAGTACAAAGAGCACTACTTATTAGATGTCATTGAGGAATCTTTCCTAAAACAAAAATCAAGACAATCTTGGTTGAAGTTGGGAGATAGAAACTCGTCTTTCTTCTTCTACTCATTGAAGTTAAAACAAGCTAAAGATAGTATCCAATCTATTGTGCTAGAGGACGATTTACGGCTAACCAATAAAGGTGACATCAAGGAAGGAGCTATCTCCTTCTTTCAAAGCCTATTGAACCACCCAGGGATTATGTCAGCAAACCTAGACACTATCTCTTCGCTTGTGGAAAGAAGGGTTACCACAAGGGATGGGCATCTACTCACTAGACCAGTGGACAACGTTGAAATTAAGGAGATATTATGGTCTATACCCATAAACAAAGCGCTTGGTTTAGATGGCTTTAATGTACTTGTTTTTCGTTTAACCTGACATATCATTGGTGAAGAAGTTAGCGTGCCAATTAAAGATTCTTTTGCATCAGGGAAGTTATTGAAGTCTATAAACTCCACCTAGCTTGCATTGATTACCCCAGAATCCTTCATGGATTTTTGCCCCATCTAATGCTGTAATGTGCTCTATAAATGCGTTTCTAAAATCCTTGCAAACTGGTTAAAGAGTGTCCTCCCGAAGCTAATAGGTAAAGAGCAATCCGTGTTCATTAAAGGTAGAAGAATTGTGGACAACGTCTTAATAGCACAAGAACTAATGAGGGGTTACCACAAGGATGCTCACAGTGTGAGATGTGCAATGAAGGTGGACATTAAAAAGGCCTATGACTACGTCAATTGGGCCTCCTTGGAGCACTTGTTATACGCCTTCAACTTTCCACTTATCTTTGTGAAGTGGATTATAGTTTGCACATCTTTACCTAGATTTTCTATTTGCCTCAATGGTAAACTAATGGGTTTCTTTGCCAGCAACTGAGGACTAAGGCACGGGGACCCTATTGGAGATCCTCTCATGCATCCTATGCAAAGTAAGTGATCTTCAAGGATTTAGTCACTACTGGTACTGTAAAAAAGGAAAATTGAACCACCTCTGCTTCGCACATGATATTCTCATCTTCTCCAAGGGTGATGTCAACTTGGTTAGACTGATTAACCAGGGACTACAATCTTTCACGCAACTCTTGGGTCTTCATGCTAGCTTGTCCAAGAGCAATATCTTCTTCAGCGGAGTTTCTCAAGATGTTAAACACTAAATCTTATCGATGACTGGTTTTAAAGATGGAAAACTACCAGTAAAATATTTGGGGGTTCCTCTTACTTCCATCGGAATCAACAAAGGTGATTGTCGAATCCTAGTAGAAAGGTTCACTTCTCGGATTAATTGTTGATCCACCAAATCCTTATCTTACGTTGGTAGGGTTCAATTAATTAAAAGTATCCTTTTCTTGCTATAAGTTTATTGGGCATCCATGTTTGTCCTTCTAAAAATTTTAAGAGAGTTACAAACTAGGATGATGAGATTTCTATGGAATGGCACAGATGAAACAAAAGTTAGAGCCAAAATCTCATTGGAGGATATTTGCTTTCCAAATAGTGAAGGGGGATTGGGAATAATGGACATCATCCTTTGGAATAAAGTAGCTCAACTAAAGCATATCTGGTTCTTGATGAGCAACCCAAATGGCTTATGGCCAAGCTGGACTAGAGAGGAATTGTTAATAGGAAGAAACTTTTGGTCTATTCCCAACCCTTTACAAAGTTCTTGGTCATGGTGGAAGATCCTCCAAGCTAGAAGATGGGCAAGGCCACTTTTCTCTTGGAGCATCGGGAATGGAAGGAATATCTCCCTTTGGAATGACTCATGGCATCCGAATGGCCCTCTTGTAAATTGGATTAGAGAGAGAAACATCTATGCCATGAATTGGAGCAAAGAAGCAAGGTTAAGTGACATTGTAGAAGGACCAAATTGGCATTGGTTGGAAGGGGACACTAGGGACTATTAAATCCAACCTATCCCATCACATCAAAACCGAAGGAAGGGGTTAATGACGCCTTCATTTGAAGTCCTAACCTAAGACAAGATTTTTCAATACACTTCAAAGAGGAAACGCTAGTCCACTTCTTGGCATCCTATCGTTTGGAATAAATCCAACCTTCCTCAACACTCCTTCATTTTGTGGCTTGTGGCCAAAGAAAGACTTCTCATGCAGGACAAGCTTTTACAATAGGGTATTCTATCCCAAAACCAATGTTTTTTATGTGCATCCGAGGAAGAGAACCACTAACACCTCTTCATCTCATGTGAGTTTACAAAACTAGTATGGGTGGGACTCCAACATTATCTCCCCCCATCCATGGAACTTTCATCCTCGGGTTGTCTCTATACAAGCTCTTATAGGCCTCTTCACTCAAATTGGATCCCAAATAGGAAGGAGGGCTCCATCAATGGTGTTCTTCATTATATGGAAAGAAAGGAATTCTAAGCGACTAGGTGGTGCTCTTATCTTAGCAAATATTCTAGTTAGGTCCATTTTGTTATACTTGGATGTATAGTTGTGAGATCCTAGTACTGTTCAAGTTCGTCAACCACATTTTAATTGTTTTGTTAATGTGGAAAACGAACTTGGCTTCTTTTGTATATCCTTTTTGTTATTAATATAATACTGACCTTATCCAAAAAAAAAAAAAAAAGAAAAAACAACTTTCCTAAAAATTTGACGATCCACAATATTAACTAAATCTACAATTTAAACTCCTAATATTGACAAGGGAAGTAAATCAAAGCTCTAAGATTAGGAAACTAAATTAAATTAAATTTTTGACATTCTCAACAATTTTCCTGGGTAGTACCGAAGGAGATGCATTTTAAAATAGTTTGCATAGCAATTAGTGAATTGAAAATTTAATTTTAAACACTTTTTTTTTAATTTTTATTTTTGGGTGGGAGAAAGTGTGGCTTGGGGCTTTGGTTTTATAGTTTAGCAAGATAAATCATTGCATGTCCACTCATTGTTCACCAATGTTCTAAATCTACATCTCTGTAGAAGCTTAATTTAGCATAAAGACATTTTTTCACATACAAATGTATTTTGTTCCTCTCAATTTTCAGGTTTCTTAGAGATCTTCTACTTAATCCACCTGCCTATGAGATAGCTTCCACGATTCAAGGTGTTGTATATGGGGCATCTTTTAATTATTACTTAAATTTGCATTGTCTATGATGTTTTGTTCTTGTTCCATTTGTAAGCTAGATGATGTTAACAAAAGAAAATTTTAATATTGTAATTTGAATAGTTTTAAAAAATTCATCTTAATGCTGCATTGAGTTTGGAAAAATGGTCATTCTTTCCTCATTTCATGGAATGCTTATGCTATTAAATGGCGCAGCCCCGTGTTTGGTTGGCATATTTGGGAATAGACAAGGAATAAAGAAAAGAGAGCAGATTATCCTCCTTTATAATGCAATCCATCTTCCCACTTTATGCGCTATAACGCCACTTGAAATTGACATGACAAATGATAGCAATGAACAGAGATGATTGCACATAACGAATGGCCCACATGATGACAGCACGAGATGAATAATGACCACTGAACCCTGCTAAATATGTTGATACCATTCCCCCATGTATGACCACATTTGTCAAACCCAGTGCTAGGATTGCATGCAACCACTCAACTACAGGAATCACAAACCCCCAGCTGGCAAAGCAACAGCAACTTAGGGCAAACTTGACCCGCTACTGGGGCATTTGGTACAGAACACAACACTTGTGTGTGTTGTAACCTACAACCCATATGTGTGGTAGTGGTTCATTTGTGCATGGTGGTGGCATGGGTTGAGGGATTATTGGTCCACAATGTTGTTTGCATACAAACCTAGTATTGATAATGTTGAAATATGAAAGAAAATACAATGAAATGATTTTTCCAACTCATAAAAATGTACATAAGAGGTCCGATTTATAGGTACCTCAAATATGGTTAGAGGTTGTAAATAATACTAAACTATTATTTAATACATTAATTGATTGCTATTTACTGCCTCTAGAATCACAACTAATTATTCCTAAGTGTGAAAAATGCTGAAAAATGGGAAAATATTGAATTAGATAATACAAACTAGAAATCGTACACCCCTCTTAAGCTGAGGAAGTGATATCTATCATTTTGAGCTTCCTTAGCTTGCATGTAATTTTCATGAAGAGGTTTCTTGATAATGGCTTTGTTAAAATATCTGCGTCTTGATATCGAGATGACACATGATGCAATTTTATTCCTCCTTGAATCTTGGATTTAATAAAATGGCGATCTAATCACATATGTTTCATGTAATCATGTTGCACTGGATTCTTCACAATATTTAAAGCTGAATTGCGATCACTATACACAAGTATTCTCAACCTTTATACCTAGGTCATTTAATAAATGTTGAAGCCAAATGACCTCACAGATTCCTTGAGCAATTGCTTTGTAATTTGCTTTTGCATCACTTCTAGCCACTTCCTCTTGTTTCTTACTTCTCCAAGTCATAAGATTACCCTACACTTTAGTTCAATATCTAGTTGTAGACCTTCCATCAGGTACATCTCCTCTCCAGTCAGCATCTGTAAATGCTTCAACATCTCTATTTTGTGTCTTCTTAATGAATAACCCGTAACTTAGAGTTCTTTTAAGATATATCAGGATATGATTTACACCATCCATATGGTGTTTAGTAGGAGAATGCATTGCTTAGTTGACTAGATTGATGGAGTAGGCCAAATCAGGTCTAGTTAGAGATAAGTAGATTAATCTTCTTATTAATTGTTGTTATTGACCTCTATTCATTGGAATATCATTTTCAGGTGCATGACTCTTGCAATTTTAAGGTAGTGGAGTAGTCATAGGCTTACATCATAGTTTACTTGCTTCCTTTAGTAAGTCTAGAATATATCTTTTTTGGCTGATAAATATTCTTTTTCTACTCCTTGCGACTTCCATACCTAATAAGAATTTCAAATCCCCAAGTTCCTTTGTGTTGAACTCTTCTTTTATCCTTTGTTTCAAATGGTCAATCTTCATTAGGTCATCATTTGATGATGATAATATTATCTACATATACAATTAGGATAAACTTGAGCCCGAATATTCCTTGTTTGAAGGAGAAGGTATGTTTGGCTTGACTTTGCTTGTACCTAAATCTACTTAAAGTATCGCTAAATTTATTAAACCATGCCATGGGAGATTGTTTCAACTCATGTTGAGATTTATTCAATTTACATACTTTTCTATGTTACCTTCAGAAGAACATCTAGGTGGAATCTTCATGTAAATTTCCTCTTGTAAGTCTCCATTTAGGAAGGCATTTTTCACGTTCAATTGATGAAGTTGCCAGTCTAGATTTGTAGTAAGGGATAATATTATCTCGATGGAATTTAGTTTTGCAATAGGAGAGAAGGTTTCTTCATAGTCGATACCATATGTCTGGTTATATCCTTATGTAACTAGTCGTGCCTTATATCTTTCAATACTTTCATAAGAATTATATTTTATATTAAATACCTACTTGCTTCTAACTATCTTCTTACCAAATGGCAATTCAATCACTTTCTAGGTATTATTTTGGTATAGGGCTCTCATTTCCTCAAGGACCACTTCCTTTCATTTTGGATGTTTTAACGCCTCTTGAATATTCCTTGGAATTATTGTTGCATTTGCACGTACAAGACATGCCCTGTACATAGACGGCAACCTTGAATAAGTTAGGGAATTTGAGATGGGATATCTTGCGCATGCCCTTTTTCCTTTTCTTGTAGCTATAGTTAGATTAAGATAATCACTTTCTTGTGTTTGGGTTTGAGTTTCACCTTTAGAATTTGGTTGGACCGAAGATTCTAAGGTTGATAATTGGCTTTGCTCAAGAACCTTTGGCCGTTGTGTATATACTCTTAAGTTCTATCTTTTTTGGAATAGAATCTGGTTTAGAGGAGTTTGGTGCTTAATTAGTTTCCTTAACACAACAAGGACTTGGTTTCTTGTGTTTGGGTTTAAGTTTTACCTTTAGAATTTGGTTGGATCAGAGATTCTAAGGTTGATAATTGGCTTTGCTCAAGAATCTTTGGTTGTTGTGTATTTACTTTGAGTTTTGTCTTTTCTGGAATAAACTTTGGTTCATAGGAGTTTGGTGCTTGATTAGTTTCCTTAGCACCACAAGGACTTAGACTAGCTTGTTCCTAAATAGTACAGTCTAGTGACACATTTGTAGGGCTAGAGGGACTAGACTGTATAGTAGGATTTAGTAGAACAGGAGCGGATTCAGCTGACTTAGGTACAAGAGAGGAAGGACTAGCATTGAGAGTGTGACCATTGTACATAAATAGTATGTCATCTTGTCCCCTTTCCAGCTTCAAACCACCTTGATTAGAAGGGGTAAATATGGCTAGTTTTCAAGAAAAATAACATTGGTAATAACATAGACTTGCTTTGTCAGTGGATGGTAGCGTTTGTACCATCTTTGTGGTGGGGAATATCTAATAAACACCCCTTTAAGAGCTCTTGATTCAAGTTTATGTTTGTTTAGTATATTGTTTAAAATAAAGGTAATACACCCAAAAACTTTTGGTGGTAAGGAGTTCAGCAAATGACTTTTTGGATAAGATTCAAAGAAAACACTTGGAGGAGTCTTAAAATTAATGACTTTTGATGGAACATGATTAATGGGATATGCTGTTGTTAATACACCGTTTTCTCAGAATGTGTTTGGGATCGAATGAGCAAACATCATGGCTCTTGCAATTTTTAGAAGGTGTTTGTTCTTACGTTCTACAAGTCTATTTTATTGTGGAGTGTAAGAACAAAAACTTTGGTGTATAGTCCCATTTTCACTAAGGTATTAGCCTAGCTCATTTGAAAAATATTCCTTTCCATTATAAGTACAGAGAATTTTGATGTTTTCATTAAAAACGTTCGACACAAACTTATAAAGCTGTTAGAAAACATAACGGATATTGGATTTTTCTTTTAGAAGAAATACTTAGCAAACCCATGAATGATCATCAATGAATGTGACAAATCACTTATACCCCATGTATGTTAAGATTCTAGAAGGCCCTAGATATCACTATGGATCAATTGAAAGGGTTTTGATGATTTATATAATTGATCATAATAAGTGTTTTTTGAGAATTTTGCTATGATATGACATTCACAATTAAACTCGTCTACCTTTTTATTGCCAAACAAATTTGGATATAATCAATGTATATAAGGAAAACTAAGATGACTAAGGTGCTTATGCTATAAGATAACATCGGATTCATTGGAGATAGAAATGAATGATTTGGACTTAAGCATAATATCGACCTTAAGACTTATTCTAGAAATATGATATAAGCCATTATGTTCTTTAGCATTACCAATTATCTTCCCTGAACATTGGTCTTGCATAACACAAGAAGTAGAGGTAGACTTCATATAACAGTTCATATCTTTAGCTAACTTACTAACTAAGAACAAGTTATATTGTAACTCAAGAACAAAAAAGAGAGTCATTTAGTTTTAAACTTGCTAAGTGCATTGTTCCTATTTTTTGGTTTTTGTGACCATAGATTCACCATTAACCACTGAAATCCTATTTAAGTTATCAAACATACTTAGTTTATCAAAATGATATTTTGAATTACACATATGATTCGAGGCTCTTATATCTATTATCTAAGCATCTTTTCCCAGACCATTAAAGAGAGGTATACAATTATCTTTTGGTGTTGCTGTTATTAAAGAGGACCCAGAAGACTTATTGTTGATTGAATTTTTTTTGAGTTTGACCAAATACCCATTGAAGGAAATTGATTTGGTTTGGGTTTAAGCTCATTCCCAAATTTACACTTCCAGATGGGTTAGCCTTGGCCACTTGGTAATTCTAGTTCCCATGAGATGCCAATATGATAAGCTTATAACTCTCCTCCATATGAACCTTTGCGAAGGCTTCTTGATTTTTTTGGATAAAATAGAATCACTCATTTTTTTTTTTAATTTAACTGTATAAGACCAACTGTAGCTTTGATACTAAGTTGAAATATGAAAGAAAATACAAGGAAATGATCTCTCTAACTCATGCAAATGTGTACATATGAGGTTCAATTTATAGGTACCTCAAATATGGTTAGAGGTAGTAGTTAATACCAATCGTATTATTTAATACATTAATTGTTTACTATTTATTGTTTTTAGAAACCATAATTAATTATTCTTAAATATGAAAAATGGGAAAATACTTAATTAAATAATATAAACTAGAAATCCTACAGTTAATTATGAGCACAATTCAATCTATTGTATTAAGATTGTATTTATATGGTGATTAAGGTATGTGACTTTAATGCATGTCGAAAGACTATTCTACTTCTACACTTATGATATACAAAATACATAATATGCTATCTTAATCTCATGATGCATGTGTTAGTCTAGGTTCAAAAATTTGGTAAAGGAATCTTGCTGAGACGAGTTTTTGGTTTAGTTGTTCTCACACTATTGACAAGTAGTAACATATCAAACTAGAATCTAATTGTTAACTACTTGTTCATGCACAAAATGCTAGTTAATATCAACATATTTGGTATGGTAATATTGAAGGAGGTTGTTGATGGATAGATAGTGTCAAGATTGAGTGGCATGTATGTTGAATAGGGACCCAGTTTACAAGAACAAAATGCTAGTTAATATCAACATATTTGGTGTGGTAATATTGAAGGGGGTTGTTGATGGATAGATGATGTCAAGATTGAATGGCATATATGTTGAATGGGGACCTAGTTTGCAAGCAAGATGACAAATCTAATTGAGATCATGTGACAATATAGGTAAGTGCTTTGTGTTTGGCTTTTATAGAACTCTTGGGCACATTAGGTTGTTTCTTGGAGCATAAGGAAATGAAGTGTCCAAGAAAGATGACATACGTTGTGGTGGATTAGCGATTGTTTGGATAACTAGACCAATTTCACAAGTAAAAGTGGTCAAGAAGATGTTAGATATGCATACAATGGGAAGGCCCAATGAAAGAGTGCCACGAAGATATAATCAAACTCTTTTGGCTTCTTGCATGTTGTTGGTATTGTGAAGATACATGTATTAACTTAGTTGATTGACTACAAAGTTGATATCTAGTTTGGTGCTAGTGTGATACCATAGTGAACGGATAATCTTATGGCAGGCTATAGGTTAGGTTGTAGGGGAAAACCATGAGCACTAAGTTGACTTTTTGTTTTTGGGGTTGGGATTTGGTGGGGGGTGTGGGTGTGTTTGGAATAGATTAGGCTTTAATAAATTTTACACCAAATTATTACATTAACGATTAAATGAACAAATAATAAATATGAACACAAGAAATAAGCTTACTGACGTACCAGACCTTCTCTCAATATTATATGCAGTCAAACAAAAGAAAAGAATGGTGCTGGTTGTTGATCTCCATTGTATGGAGGTGGTTGATGGCCTCCTTCATTTGGTAGAGCTTGTTGGTGTTTGTCGTCCAATGGTGGTTGACGTTTGTCAACACAATATTTTGAAACACCACGATGATATATCCCTCGCCCTATGTCTGAAATGTAAAAAAGGAGAACTTAGGAAGATTTTTGAGGAATACTCTAATTGAGGTACAATTAAAGGTGATCTCTTTAACTTTTCATCTGAACTTGGAAATCACTTGACATTTCCTAGAATGGCCTTCTATTTATTAAGGTTGTTAAACTTCTTCAATGAAAGAAGCCTCAATTTACCATTTATTTAACATCTCAAATTCTTATCAACTCTTCGTCTATCTTTCCATTGAAAGATGCAAGTATAGCCTTGGAAAATTTTATCACTCCTTTTAATAGAAGACGATAATGGAACTTGACAAAATCTATTTGTTTTTTTGGAACTTTTCATTATCTTGCTGGTTAGTAGGTTTTCTTCAATGAAATTTGAGTCATTGGGCTTTTTTGGATGGAATGAGCAAGAAATGAACTGAAATGTAAGTGGAAGGCTTGATAAGGTACTTACAGATAGGATTTATTGAATGAATAGAAGAATATCATAAGTCTTGAGTGTTTACAGAAACTCTGCATTATTAATGAAGTTGGCACTCATGGGAAACACATGCATGTGATTACTAGAAAATGGGCCTTTTTGGCATACTGGTGAAAAGATGTTATTTCTCTGGTTGTATTCTATGGAGGCAGTACAAAGGGGCTTTCATATTAAATAACGAAAATCTTCCCTGCATTCTTTACAAAGTTTTCATGCTTTTCTGCATCTTATTCAACTATCATCATGATATTATTTTATGTAATATTTGAGGTACTGTACCAAGTCATTTTCTCTTGCTCTATTGACAGAGATATGCAAACTTATGAATGCTATAACATGCTCCATTCCTGACTTTACTTGCGTCTCATCTGCAAAGGTAACTTGTTGACTATCCAATTAGCTATTAAGAAGCTTGTTATAGCAATCTCTTCTTATCTGCAATAGGAAATTCTGGTGAAATTTGAGTCTCTTTTCATAAATGCTTTTGTTTTCTTCATGTCCATTCTAGAATAATGTGTACAATCTTTTTTCACTTCCCTCCATTTGCACTTTGTCTTGCCCTCGTTGAGTTTAATACTACAATAATTTATCCAAAAAGTTTAAACTTGTAGATTCGATATGGACTTATATATTTATGTTCCTGTTAATGGGTGCATTGAACTATTATATTTACATTCCCATTAAAGGGTGCCCTAGGCAATTGTTGAGATCCTATGAAGAAACTTTGCACACTTTTCATGATTGATTTCACATTTTATTAAAAAGTAAGTGTATGGAATGATGACAACGTTTCTTTGTCTAGCCTATTAGTAAGTGCATAGGGGCAATTGTTACCTTTCTCCTTGTATTTATTACTTTACACTCTCCCTCAATTATGGGTTATGATTTTGACTGAAACTCATGAAGTGGATGCTTAATTAAATAAAGGGTTAAATGATGATGAAGGGTTTTGTATCCAGAACCTATTGGTGTAAGCTTATATATATATATATTATTTCACAGCGATGACCTCAGTGTGAATTTGCATCTTTCTTCTTTTCATTCATGACATTCTGTTTTGTATTTTGGCTTCTTGTAACTATGAGAGTGTAACTCCATTGATCAAAAGAATTGACCTTTTGCTTGGGTTAAACAATGAGCATGAGAAATTGCATGAGGTCGTGGAGGTCAATCTCCAGCGAGGTGGCTTCTTGAGCCCATCTATACATACATGCTTAACTTAACTGAGCATGGGCCTTGTTTTGTGCTTTATGTGCCCGAAGATAGTCCATCCAAGTATTGCTTTGCCCTTGTATCACCAAAGGGTGCCACATGCTATGAAGCACTTCCCCAACCACAGGGAGGTATGGGGGAGGGTGATCACATGTGTATGCAGCTTTACCTTCACTTTTTTTGCTCTGACAAACCACACTCCCCCACACACCACCCCACCCCCACGGCCAAAAAAAAAAAAAAAACCTTCACATTTTGCCCCTAGTGTCACCTAAAGAAAATAAAAGTCTAGTCCATGTCTTAGTTTTATTCTTTCTTGGTTTGTTTCTATTATGGGGCACTCCAAAATCCTAAAGATATTTATCAGTATCTCATCATACTGAACTAACTAAAAGGGCAGATGGATGATGGTATGTGTAAGTGCATCTAGGAAGCACATTATCAACAAATATTGATCATTAATCATTCAAAGAATATTCAAAATACTCGATAGATTAACCTGGATACTAAGATCATTAACATCGATAATAATACTCTCAAGCACGTGATTAGAAGTTGACTTAAGTAGTAAGCATTATTTACATTTCATATTCTCGAGAAAACGTCACAATGCCATTGTCGTAACTTGTATTTTGACATGGCAAGGAAAAAAATTATTAAAGCACCAAAACCACCTGACTGAGTGATTCATATTGATCTCCACTTTATCTCTACACATTGCTTGCCATGATGTTGCATAAGAAGTCTCTGAGCCTCCAAGCCATGCTGTAGAGATTTCCAATGGTATAGACTATCACTATGAATTGGAAAATAGTTACCAGCACATATGTTTTATTGGCAGACAAAATTTTGAAGCCCCTGTGCTAGCTAGAAGGATCTTATCCTATGTCAACTTCACTGATCAAAGTTTGATTTGGTTTATCCTAGTTTCTGGTTTCATATTTTAGTTTACAAGGCCTTTTGTAAGCTCTGGAATTTAGGCTTTTCTTTGAGTTCTGCTATGGATTTTTGAGTTTTCCTCTTTTATGCACTTTTTGCTCTCCACTTGCATTTGATGCAAGTTTGTAATTGTTCTCTTTATTCAATACCATTTCGGTTTAAGCCTTTAGAATAGTTGGTTTTAAATCCAAATATCAGACTAGGAGGTCCTTGGTTGATTGATTGATGAAACTACTATTTATGCGATTAAAGAATTTTCAAATGTGTCTTGAGAACAAATTTATTTGACAAAACTAACTATGGGGTCAGGGGATAAAATAATGAATTGATCGACAAAAAACTTAACAATCTATGCTCATAAAAGTCAAACACATATGCATTTCGATTATTATAAAAAATCTTTTTTTATCTCTTTTTTGTTGGAGTGTGGCCCATATCAAGATAGTCCACATAACTTGATTTCCTTGATCCAATATGTTACGACATAGTAGATGATAACTAAAGTTATCTTGATATGCAGCTTGTGAAGCTCCTTGAGCTGAGGGAGACCAACCATGTTGAATTCTGTAGAATAAAGAATGTGCTGGATGAAGTGTTGCAAATGTATAGAAGTTCTGAGCTCAGAGAGATTTTAAAACTGTTGATGGACCCAACATGGGTGGCCACAGGGTTGAAGATAGAATTTGAAACTTTAGTAAGTGAATACAGCATCTCTAACTTCTTGACAATTTCTTTGAATTTGTTACGGCTGGCTGTTTCTATGCTAAGTTTTACAAGCTTTGAGATGGCTTTGACATGAGTGGAATAACTTTGACATATAATGTTTTCCTAACTAAACCGGTCCCTGTTCTATAGACATGTTCAGAAAAAATGAATTCTCTAGATTTCTCTATGCTATTTTTTTACACATCTTTTCATGTTTACGGGGGCATGTTACTCTTGGATTTTTCCTCCACTAAACCTTTCTAGCTGGTCATTCTAGAATGTTGCTTTTCAGGTTGCCTTAATCGAGGAAACCTTGTTTGATATGATGAAGATAGTATTATAGACTAGAATGTCGATTAATTGCTTGAGAATTTGGTCTTTAGTATAACTACTGCTTCTTTGTATGTGCTTCCCAACATTTCAGTTCATGTTTGCTGCTTTTCTCCATAATTTGTCAGAAGGCCTCAGAAATAAATTAGAAGTTTCAAGGTGGCGATTATCATGAGGATCAAACTTTTGCTATCTATATAAAAGTTTTGAATCAGTTTCAAGAAGCATTACTTTTTTTCCTCTGCTATTCTTTGTTGCATTGACTTTTGTTGTCACTAAGCCTATGCATCTCTCTTCATGATCCATCATTGTATTATGTTCCCTGGTTAATTAGGAATGGATATGTATTCTCACTCTTTATATGGTCATATTCATTTGGCAAATACTACTGCAGGTCACAGAATGTGAGTGGGCATCTAGTAGAATTGGTGAGATGATCTCGTTAGATGGTGAAAATGAGCAAAAGATAAATTCTTTTCCACAGATTCCTATTGAATTTTTTGATGATATGGAAACTTCATGGAAAGGACGAATTAAAAGGATTCACATAGACGAAGAATTTGCTGAAGTTGAAAAGGCTGGAGAAGCCTTATCATTAGCTGTAAGTCTAAGGCACACGTTGATATTGTTGACAAAATTTGCATTAACCTTTTTGTACTTGTTGTGTAATGTTGCAGATGCTATGTAATTTAGTTATTTGTGTATGTCCTTATGGTTCTATGCAAAATAAATTTATGTTTCAAGTATTTACCAAAAAAGTTTATGTTGAATTTATCTTGGTCCTGCAATATGTGTGACTTCTATTCTTGTGCTTTGTCTTTGTGGGTTATACCTCCATACACTTAAATCACTGTCAAGCTGGTATTTTCTTCAAGATCCTTTTAGAATATGGGCAAAATTTTCTTTACGGATTGGACATTCTGCTTAGGTCATTCCGCTGCATGTTAAACATAGTAATTTAATAGTAATGCCAAACAAAAAGACAAAATAGTAACTTAAACTAATTAGCCTAATCTTTGCTTTTTCAGAGTAGTATGCTATGTGGTTACAGAAGGTCTGAGTCTGACTTTATGTTGTATGGCTCTACAAACATGTCAGTGGATCTAGTTTGTATACCTAACAGACAGTCCTGTATCCTCTGCGATGGATTTGAATTCTGCTGGGATCTCTCTCTCTCTCTCTATATATATAAATATAACAAGGCTTCTTGATGTTTTCGGAATGCTCCACCTGCTGTTCCTATCTCTGCATTCAAATACTAATTTCATTGTAAGTTATTGAAGTATAAATGCAGAAATGCTTGATCTAGTATGACAAGTTTTGAGGATTGTTGAGTTGCTTCAGTCACCAGTTTGAGGCATGGAAACCATCTCATTACAAAATGTATGGGTAAGGTTGCAAATGTGACCTCCCTCCTTTACAACCCTCCTGGTTGAGAAAGCACCCAGAACAATGTAGTGCACTCCCTTTTAGTCCTAGCCATGTAGATTGATATGAGATTTTCAAGTAAATCAGCAGCATTCTGCTCCTTGAGGTGATACATGATGAGTATGATGGGATCTCTAACCCTCAATCCAGTGTTATTGGATACTGAAAAGCATGATAATCTAGAAGGCTCTTGGTCCCAATTGACTTTTTATGATTAAGAAAATGTCAAGGCTCCCTGGTTGCTTGGATAACTTGATAGACGAGCAATTGACGCATAAATACACGTGAATTGATTGATTGGTTCCTAACTGATCAATATCTAGTTTCCCATGTAATTTTTGTTATATCTATTACATATATTACTCTTTGTAAGGGTAGTTTAATCTTTTCTTATGTACAGGATTACACAGTCTAAACTCTTGCATGTCTATTTGCTTACACATTTATTGTAAATTAAGCATTGGTTTTATCAAATAATACATCCATGTTTATGGTATTAGAGCCACAGGCACAAACCCTAATTCCAAATTAATTAATTAATTACTTAATTTTTTCATCACTGCCGATCTTCTTCATCATCCACCGTTGTCCTTGTATCTCCTTGTAAACTAAGCATTTGGTTTTATCAAATAATACATCTACCTTCAATAATCATGTATATACTCATCAGATTGATTAATTATGAATTCATCGAGATCACCTCAAGAAATTCTCCATGATATTAGAGTTTCAGTCGATTTTTGTTGTCCTGAATTAATATAACGTAAGTTATGCTTTTCCAAAAATTTAGAGAACATCACCATAAACAGAACTAAAGCTTAGATCTTTAGATGGTTCAGGAATTTTGAACCCTAATGCATCCTGTGTATCTACGAGTGACCAGTGTTTGCTCCAGATTACTTAATATAAGTTAAGTAGAGTAAATCTTCATGAGTCGTTCCAATTAGTTGAACTTGTGATTCGGGGGCATGGCAGGTTGAGTTATTTAACTGGTGTGACACAAGCTAACAATTCAGGCAATAGTGTGGTTTTTTAAAACAATGGAGCCAAGGATTTGTAGGACATACTAGTTTTGTGAAACAACAAAGGAGATATGGGATGCTGTCCAACAAATCCTCAGATTTGAAGAACACTTCACAAAGCTTAGAGAGATGATCCAAGCTTCAAATCACCGTCAAGGAAATATGAACATTATAGGGTAATATAATGTAATTATGGGGCTGTGGTGGAAGATAGACACATTTCATGAAATAGATTGGAAGTGTATAGAGGATAGCACTGAATATGGTAAGATGGGAGTAATTGATTGAGTTTTTAATTTATTACTCAGGGAGATGTTTGCCTACTTGAGAATGATGGATGGACAGGATGGGGAAACTGTTGATCATAGAAAGGGTGCTGGACAGAGTGACTAGGTAGAATCACAAAGAAAGTTGTAGTGGGGTGAGTCATAATATGGTCTGCTCATGTGGTGAATCTGGTGTAAACAATTTTCAAGGGCTAAACTCTGATTTGGATGAGGTGAGAGGATGCCTTATTGGTGAAAAACCGTTTTGTAGTTTGAAGGAGGCTTTATTGAAGTATGAAGGGAGGATAGTCAAAGGGGTATGATGATTATGCACCCTATTGGGCGAAATTCTCAAAGTTTTGCTATGGTGTTCAGGACATGAGATCTACAAGCACAAGAAAATCTTTGGTGTGACCATTGTTGCAAATCCAACCATATTAGGGATATCAACTAGAAGTTGCATAGTATTTGAAGTCAAAAAATGTCCTAAAGGAGCTCCATGATCTGCTTAAATTGCTAAAATAGATTCTTAAATTAGTTTGTCTTTGGTTTGATCAAATCATCCTACTTTAACAAATTTTTAGATAAATGTTATATTTACTATTTGAACTTTATCAATTTTTGTAATTAGTTACTTGAAGTTTAAAATTGTTAATTCAGTATAATGAACTTTTCTCTTTTATACAATTAATTACCTAAATTTTGCCCATTTTTGCAATTAATTACTTGGGTTTTGCCCATTTTTGCAAATAGCTATCTAATTCAGATACCATAAATGATCTCAAAATGTTTATAGGTTATAAACTGATACTTTTAAATTTTAGGTAGTTAACTATAAAAATGTATAAAGTTTAGATATCGAATGTGATATTAACCGCATATTTGGTGTATGGTAAGCAATGATGCAGTTAGTAAATCCTCTCCCCTTGTAGCTACAAATCATAATGTTTGTATTTATCCTTCTCTAAGTCTGTTGGTGATGAATGTTGTATAATAAATACTGGAAGATCAAACCATTTGTGTGATTCCTACCATTGCTTGGAAACATTTGAAGCTTGTGATAACATAAACAAGATATTGGGGCTTATGGTGAATGTGTAGTCACCAAGGGAAAAATTCTACACTTGGGACATCCTTTGGAGCATAGATTCCAGATTTTAGTTTGGTGGATCTGGGCATCTTGTCCTGTGGTGTTTGCATGCATCAGTCATATTGGCCTAACTCCAATTGACCCACTTTGATACCATGAAGACAAATAATAAAGGAAGGAAAACTTTTATGGGGAGAAAAAACTTCATTTATTTCTTCAATCACAAAGAATAAATACAAGATGTTCTTCTAATCTATTCTAATCTGGTTGGAAAATAAAGACAACACAATAACAACTTTCCTGAGCTAAAAAGATTCCGAGATATGCTGAAGGAAAAAAATCTAGTCTAATCCAGCATATCTCCTCTAACTGCATATAACATTATGTGGAAAAGATAAACATAAATATAGGGGAATATATATGTGTGTGTGTGTATACACCACTAGTTAACCATCTTTGCTACAAAAACCTGCTGGAATTCTGTTGGTCACAAAAACATCTCCCTGTCCACCTCTTCTTTCAGACATGGATTCTACATGCATGTATGCGGTTGATTTTGTTGAGGAGTGTAGAACTTGCATCTATATGCTATGAGAATAGCTACATAGGATAGTCTATCATACTGAATGACCTGAATGCGGAGCTATTGCCATGTGATATCAACCTCCATTCCTAGTTAGCTAATGGTCAAAATTCACCTCTTTATATTCTTATGCATTTTTAAAGCCCATTCATTTTGCTTCCTCCAAATAATATAGTTCATCAACATCAGCAAGTGCATCCTTCCACCAGCAGTGTTTTTGATTGCATAAAGGCATTCACTTCAGTGCAAACGAGCAACAATTGTTGTCTTCTTGTTGATATCTGAAACAGATAGGGCATCTCAAACACGCTGGTATCTTAATACCAAGCTCCTGTTCTCAAAATATGATTGACTTTTATGTTTGCTTATATATTGTGATTACATGCGAACATATGCTTTTTCATAGGTTTCTGAAGACTTCCTCCCTATAATTCTTAGAATACAAGCTACAACAGCTCCACTTGGGGGTCCAAAAGGAGAAATCTTATATTCACGAGAGCATGAAGCTGTTTGGTTTAAGGGAAAAAGATTCACACCAGCTGTTTGGGCAGGTACCCCTGGGGAATATCAAATTAAGCAACTTAAGCCTGCTGTAGATTCAAAAGGTAGAAAAGTGGGAGAAGAATGGTTTACCACGCTGAAGGTTGAGGATGCCTTATCTAGGTCTGTTTTTTAAGGCAGCATGAAAGGTTTTTTCCCTTTATTTTGCATCATTAGGTGATTGAGGACTAATCTACTTTGCAGATACCATGAGGCTGGTGAGAAGGCCAGAGCAAAGGTCTTGGAATTGTTAAGAGGGCTCTCTGCTGAGCTGCAAAACAAGATAAACATCCTCGTCTTTGTGTCTACGTTGCTTGTTATTGCTAAGGCATTATTTGCTCATGTGAGGTATGGTTGCTGAGTCAATGATGCTGCAAGATTCTGCTGCATGGCATGGTATTGGAATATCAGAATTCACATACATCGATAATAATAGCTTCTTGTTGACCTACTGTCATTATCCTAGAAAATAGCAGCAATCTCCATTTAACTCTACTTGAGCTTATGGAACAAAATGGAAAGAGAAACATAACAAGATGATTGAAGACTCCACTCCACAGGACATATTATCTCCTTAATTTCTATCATTCTGTCATTTTTGTTCTTTGTAAAGATTAAATAATATTCTTTACTCTTCATATTTCCTTCACTTCTTTATTGATATGTTCTTTCGTTCTATATTCTCTAGTTGATTTTTCAAAATTACATCCACAGCTGAAATATGATAGTTGATGTACCTTAACATCTGCATTTCAGTGAAGGAAGGAGGAGAAAGTGGGTATTTCCAGACCTTGTTGGTTTCAATAACTCTGAGGTACTATTTGCCATCTTTGTCTCATCTAGATGGATACTATTTCATGATGTTAGGAGTAAGTGTTCTTTGGCTATGTTGTATTGTACATAGTATGCACGCCAGTTCACGTGTTCTAAAATATCCACGATAATTGTTGTTGCTTTTCTTTACATTAGTCTATGTTGATAATTATCTATCCTAATATGAGAAAACATTAGTCAGTTTATCTTCATTTTTTAGGTAATTGCTTACTTTATGTAGAGGTATATTATTTCTTCTCTTTCATTTTGTCGCAAGGTTTTGACATCATTATTAACTAATCTTACTCTTCTTAGGTATTCTTCCCTTTCTTGTTCATTTACACAAGGTTTTGACGTCATTCGAATCCAAAGCATGGGATTTTGATCTTCTATCTGCAAGCCGATCTATAAGTTGTGTAGATCAATTCATGTCTCTAATTAATTTGTTCACAGATAACAGATTGTATTTAATTTTGGTTATGTAAAGTGTAGAGTCTAATTCCAAATTGGAAAAATCAACCGTTCTTTCCCCCTTTGCACATGCAGTAATACCATAGGGTACCCATCTCTTGGGTTCTTTTTTTTTTTTTTTTATTCGTAATAGTTGTTGAAATTGCATAATAAGTTTGTCATGTGATTGGATACTCCAATATTGACAATCCACTCATGATCAGCCATTGAGGGTAAAGAATGAGATACCTTACTTTTGTGAGCTTCTGCTGCTGTTGAATTTAAAGTTTCAGGGTTTCACTAACCTGTATTCATCCTTATCTTATTGAGGAGATGAAACAGCTCAGTTTTGATTGAGAGATGCATTTAACCCTAAGGATTTTTTAGAATCTATCACAACCATCTAGGCTGACTTATCTGTTTCCTTGGGTTTCTTGATTCCATAGATTTGAAACACAAACTACCTCCTAAATGTGAACCATTCAGTGAAATTGTTTCTAAGTAATGCCCTTATATTTTGTGGTTAGTGCTTTCCAGTGTTGTGGGATGGAGTCAAAGATCTAATACCATCTTGTAAGACCATAAATCTGGAACACTTTATTCTTCTCTCAAATGATGATTTAATAGAGGTTACATATGTTAGAATAGTAAACAATCTACCTTCTTGACTACTCCCCATGAAAAGGGAAAACAAATATATTGATCCCATGAAATAAGGATACCTAATAAATATAGTTACAACGATTTAACACAATAAATACAGGTATAAAACACCAAACAAAAATAACTTAATGGAATAAGGAAATGCAAAAAACTACTTGACCTGGTCATACTTCCAAAAGTTACATATCTCAAGGTGGGTCATGTCAGTATAGGTTGCACAATCCATGTTGACCTTTATGTCATGTCATGCTTTTGGAGGATGAGTATTGCAAGTCAGCATGACTAAAGTAATTTTTTATCCTGCAATTTTCATCTTAGAAATGTTTTTGTGCTTAATGCAGGATGCAAAAATACAGGATGAAACCAAAAGGCTGATAATGAATGGCCTATCACCTTATTGGTTTGATCTTGCAGAAGGCAGTGCTGTGCACAACAAAGTCGACATGCATTCATTATTTTTATTAACAGGACCAAATGGTGGTGGTAAATCAAGTTTGCTTCGATCAATTTGTGCAGCTGCTTTACTTGGAATTTGTGGTCTGATGGTCCCTGCTGATTCTGCTGTGATTCCTCCTCTTGATTCTGTCATGCTTCACATGAAATCTTATGATAGTCCAGCTGATGGTAAAAGCTCATTTCAGGTATTATTTTCTTTTTGTTTTGTCTCCTTTTTTTGGTGGAATGTGTTCATATTTTTCTTTTCTTGATATGATTTCAGGTGATTGTAATGCAAATAGAGCTAATCCATTAGATGTGATTTCACCTTTGCTTTGATGATGATTTCCTGATCTTTTCTAAAGGAGACATTTGTTCCATCTCATTTATTAAGGATGGTCGAGTGGAGTTCCAAAATCTTGCTGGCATATTGGCGAGTCAAGCAAAAAGCCAGGTGCTTCTTGGTGGGATGTTTTTCCTATTAAGGAAAAGATTCTACAATTATCTGGGTTTCCTCTTGGTGAGCTTCTAGTGAAATACATGGGTGTTCCTCTTCCCCTTTGAAGCCTTCAAAAGGCACTTGTCAAGGACTTATGGACAAAGTCTCCTCTCAAATTAGTTACTGGACTAGTAAAGCATTATCCTATGCTGGTGTATGTAACTGATTAGAAGCATAGTCTTCTCTCTTCAAATATACTAGTCAACTTTGTTGTACTTTGTAAGAATATTTTAAAGAGCTTAAGAACGAAGCTTAAGCAATATATGTGGGATGGAATTGATGAAACTAGATCTAGAGTAGAAGTAACTAGAAGATGTGTGCATACTAGAGAAGGCAAGGTAGATAGGAGGGGGAAGGAGGGGAGGGGGCGGGATGATATTGGATTTAGAGCCCTTGATCTTACTTTATGGAATAAAGCAGTCCAACTTAAACATATTTGGTATCTTTGTTCTAATTCTGATAATTCTTTGTTGCCTAGTTGTGTATGTTATGAAGTTCTTAAAGGAAGAAGCTTTTGAAGAGTTAAAATCTCTGGTAGTTCTTTTCATTGTGGTCTTAGAGTAAAATTTTCAAACAGGAGCTCTTCATGAAGGTTGTAGAAGCGGGAGGTGGGAGATGGGAATAGCATTTCCCTTTGGCATGATGGCATTCTAATGGCCCTTTTTTTGAGTGGATTAGGAGCATGCCATCTAGCTTTGGATGGTCTAAAGAAGATAGGATTTGCTCTGTGATCAATGGCCATAGCTGGGAATGGTAACTTGGAACTAGTGGGATTTTTATGAGTAACTTTGGAGCAATCTTGTTCCTAAGGGAAACCAAAGTGATAATTAGTGTGAGAAAGTAAGCCAACTAATAAACTCTCTATTAAATAAGGTTAAGGCTTAAGATGTACTTATGGCAACTTGTATGAAGTCTTAGTTTCAAATCCTACTATGGATATTTCTTAAAGTTATCTATATAGCACTAACTATTCTTATCTGGTATATAGGTTTAATACAACGATTTATGTGCTTGGAGATAACTGATCACAAAATAGCCATGCCCTTTCGCTATCATAAAAAAGCTTTATGCTACTATGAGAACCCCTTGTAACCAGGTTCTTTAGGGTGGTTTTGTGTGATCCAAAGTCATTGTGCCTCTTCATGCATTCGTGTGGTTAGTAGAGCTCAAGAAACATTGTGCACTTTGGATTAATTAGTTTAACAAAATTAGCATAATTGCTACTTGTGCAACTTCGAAGAGGAAATATACGTGTTTTTTTCTTATGTGTAATTTTGTGGTTGAATTATGGGAGAAGTTCTTTCATGACCTTAGTCTAGCCCCCTTTTGAGCACTAAAAGTTTTTGAGTTGTTCAACTCCTTTGGCTACATGACATCTTCCATCTTGGAAGAAGGCTATAGATTTGATGATCTATTATATACAGAAAAAAGGGAATGAGCGTAGACTTGGACTTAATGTATTGTTTGTATTTCTTTGCTAGATGTAATTTAAGCTGTTAATTTGTTAAGTGCTACAAACAATATACAATATTATGCGCCTTAAATCTTAGGGTGCCAAAGTTAGCATGAGATTGAAACAATGATCGATAAATGATGCCATGGGTAAGTTCTTAGTAAAGTTATCTGTACATTGATATAAAGTAAGAATGTAGTGAAGAACAACACAAAATGATAAGGCACTAAATGGGTACTCCTATTTCTCAAGTAAGATGATGAATTCAAGTTGATTCAACAATAGCACAGGCAGAGGCTCAATATTCAATTTCAATTGAGTTATGTGACACAGTAGGTTGCTATTTGGATTGCCGGGAGATGATGTTTCATCCAAGAAAGATTGACTAATCTATTGTGGAGTAACAAGTGTCAGGACAACCAGTTTAATCAGCATTTGTGAAGGTAATCAAAGAGGTATGTTATGTGCATACAATGGGAAGGCCTTGTAATAGAGTGCCACAAAGATATTGGAGAGCTCATTTGGCTGCTTACATATAATTAATATTTGGGAGATGCATGTATTTACTTAGATGGTTGTTCATAAAATTGATATCTGCTTAATAATGAGGTATTGTAGGATGCTAACATTCTCATTATAGGGAGTAGGATTTCATAGCAGGGGAAATTAATGAGAACTAAGTTGGCTTTTAAGCGATAGATAGATTTTGATTGGTTTGAAAAGGTGTATGTGATGACTTCTAAGAAGATCAAGTATGAATTGAGATTGATACAAATGGATGCCTAGGGCTGCTGGTTACATAAATGGCAAAGAAGAAATAGAGAGCACCAGGATCTTCTATTGGAAACTGGTGTGAGAGAACTAAGATGTAGTGATTTATAAGTGTAGGACTAATACTGATGAAAATGATGTCATTAGCATATGGCAGAAGAACAAGGATGTCAGAGCCCCAAGAGAGGATAAACATGATGGTGTTAATTCTGCTCTAGTGGAAACCCATGTGTATGAGAAAACTGTTGAAATGTTGATATTTGATTATGAAGAGCCTGTTTGAGACCATAAATGGACTTTTTCAGTAGTCCAACATGATGAGGATAATGGTGATGAAGAAATCCGGTAGGTTATTTCATAAAAATTGACTTTGTGAGATGGCCATGAATGAAATCATTCTTAATGTCTAGTTATCAAATTGCCCATAGTGAAGACACTGTCTGATATAGAACAAAGTGGTGGTTGGTTTGATAATTGGACTAAATGTTTCTATATAGTTGATACCTTTCTACTTGTGAACCCTTGGGCAACAAGATGGGCTTTATGATGCTATAATTGTCCCTTAGCATTGTATTTAATTTGAAATTTTCAGGTGATACCAACATTATTTTGGTGAGGTTGGGGAAGAACAAGAATTCAGGTTTTATTTTTAGGAGATAGTCAAACTTTTCTCTCCTTCTTGCTGCCCAAGTGGGATTACAATGGGTTGCATTGCATTGAGAAGGTTCAAAGGTAGAGGTGTGAGTATGGAGGCTGATGATGTTTTGACTGTTGGTAATGTCTACTTTAGAATGTGTGAGCATGTGGTGATTGGGTTTGGATGGAGGGGGTGGAGAAGAGGAAGATGAGAGTGTTGATGTGATGGAGGGAGGTGGAGGAGGGTTATTGTGTGAAGATGAAGAGTTGTCAGGGGGATTGACTGCTAGAGGTCTGGGAGATGTATAGGGTTAAATAACCTTAATACAAAGAATAAAGACTGTCTTGTGACTCTTGTCCATACATCAAAGCTTCAGTAATATACAATAATATTGCCAAGACTTTTATTTATTCACCCTTTATCTTTTGCATAGATCGATGCCTTAGGTGTAAAACTGTCTGTTCTTTTTAAGTTTGACTTCTCAATGTAAGTTCCTATCTTAGAGAAGCATTTACCTGGTCCAGTTAAATGGTATAGGGTCTGTCCTATTGCAAGTGTGGTGCTTGGATTTTGTTGGTCAATTGGAATAAATTGACATTATCTACTGGTGTAAGGGATGATCCAGCTCAGTTTACAGGGTGGATCTGGTAATGGAATTTTGATAGATTATATCATGGATGCATGGTTCAGTGATGTGGTGAATTGTGAATGAATCATTGCTTATATGAACAACCCATTAAAGAAATTTTTTCTCATCTTAGTTGAGTGTAATGTGTTTTGCCACTCCTAACTCCAAATCTGAGATCTTAAGTTTGTTTTATTTTTGTGTATTCAGGTAGAGATGTCAGAGATTCGTTCCATCGTCACTAGAGCAACATCAAGAAGTCTTGTGCTTGTAGATGAAATATGTCGAGGTACAGAAACAGCAAAAGGTACCTGCATTGCTGGCAGTATTGTTGAAACTCTCGACAAAATAGGCTGTCTGGGTATTGTGTCCACTCATTTACATGGAATATTTGATCTACCACTGAATACAAAGAACATTGTGCATAAAGCGATGAGTACAGAATACATTGATGGCCAAACGAGGCCAACTTGGAAGTTAGTAGATGGAATATGTAAGGAGAGCCTTGCATTTGAGACTGCTAAAAGGGAAGGAATGCCTGAGATTATAATCCAAAGAGCTGAAGAACTGTACCTTCAGTTCAAGAAGGATAGCCTGAAAGTGGATAAATTGTCTTTGGACAAAATTACTAATGTGCCAGAGAGGGCACATCCTCATTTGAGTTGCATTGGAGCCGGTGCTCTCCATCATGAGATTGAATCAAAAATGCAGATGGAAGCCTTGCAGGAAAAAGTCAGGACAGCTGTTGACTTGATATATCAAAAACAGATGATGGAGCTTTATGAGCGTAAAGACTCATCAGAAGTAGCAGAACTGCAATGCGTTTGCATTGGTCCAAGGGAGCAGCCACCTCCATCAATTATTGGTGCTTCGGTGGTCTACATCATGTTTAGACCTGATGGAAAGATATATGTTGGAGAGGTACTTTCATATGCTTGTGTGACTCACTGAAAATGCGATACCTGTGTGATATAATCGTGTCCACCATAAATGCAAAGTTGAAGACAAAAGTTTGGAATGACATTTCTTTACTTGGTTTTGGAAGCTAATGTGCTGCAATATTTGCTTTATTATGTCTCAAGTTATATCCTAGGAAGCCTGTCAATTCTTCACTGCACAATCAGAATGCTTCTTTATTAACATTGATTATTTGTTGCAATAGACGGATGATCTTCCTGGCCGAATTGGATCACATCGTTCCAAGGAAGGGATGCAGAAAGCATCTTTCATTTATTTCAGCGTACCAGGAAAGAGCATGGCTTGCCAATTGGAAACTCTTCTCGTCAACCAGCTACCAAAGAAAGGATTTCGATTGACTAACATTGCTGATGGTAAGCATCGTAATTTTGGCACGGTGGACCTTATGGGGAAAAATCTTGCAATACGTACTTGAATCAGCATCCTTTTGCTGCTGTCAGAAAAAAGATTTTATCTGCCAGATTGTGACGAGCTGCTGCTCCTTTTGTATCGGTTAATGGTGACTATTGAGCAATATCATGTAGCAGTTATCCGGTGGATGCAACAATTTTGTCCTGTGGTATCAGTTGCTCCACCGTCATGTATATTACAATTCTAGGATGCATGATAAGAATCTCGTTGCACATTGAATGTATATATTCGTACGAGCAGTGGCTGTCACATGAACAGACAATCTGATCTGATTTATTGTAATTGCATTCTTTTACCGTAGAAGTTTCATGGCGACCCTGTTTTCCTGTCGTTTTATTTTTGTTCACCTTGAATTGTGAAATTCTTTGCAATATGGAGGGCATCTGTAAAGCCAAATCTAATGCTTGTCTTGAAATCAAGTTCTTGCTCACTGTTTAATTATGCAAGTAGAGAGTACTACTACTACTACTACTATCTGGGGTTTATTCAAAGCTTTCCATCTTTATCATTGTGTGAGCCATGACATGGCGCACACTTAAAAATTGCAGTTGGTCTGTTGTCACCATACTCATGTTGCCATGTACATTCAGAGGATAGTTCTGGTTCATTCATCACATGAGAAATCCTCCAAACTATTGTCTCAGTGAAAACCAAATGCTTCAACTATGTTAAAATGTCATTGAATACGGAATCCGGCAATTGTTCCGCACCGTGCTTTCGCTATTCTGAATTTTTTATTCCATCAGCTGATCGACCTGTCGGTGGTGCCACCATGTGATCTATTTCAATGGACCTTTCGTTTTGCAGTACACTTGTTGAATTCGGTTCACTAGAGTCGAATAAAGCCTTGAACGGAATAACAATTCCGCTAGTGTTATTTTGTTTTTATAGGCGGGGACACTACAGAAATAAAAGTCATATTCAATAAGGAAATAGAAATTTTTCTATGAAGGGAAAGAAATAGAAATTTCTTATCTATGCAAATAGTATAAGTAATAGAAACTGCTTATAGAAACGATACGAGAAAATAGCTATTCCACAAGCATCGAGGGCACATTGATAATTCCATTCCATTCCATTCAACCAAATGCAGGGTGAAAGATTATGGAATCAACAAATATTTCGCAGAGAGGAATTTGTTGGTTAGGGAAGAGTGTCTGTCATTCTGGCTTCTGATTATGCCCATTTTGTGGTAATCATATCGTCATTTATAGAAAGCAACCTGACGAATATTTGAGTAAACTATGATTTCTCTGAGCTGAATGAAAGTTATCTGCAACGAGGATAGTATCTTGGATTTTTTTTGTTAATCTAATGGTCGACGTTTGTGGCAAAACAAAACCAAGAGCCTGAACTGCAATAAAGCACATTATTGTCTGCATATTGGTGCAACCTCAAAAGAATATTCAGTGGACGTTTTTGCTCCTGAAAGCTCACGGTCGCTAATGATTCGAGAAAAGAATCATCCGCTGATTTGAGGACCAGAACCCTTAACAGTTTAGAAAAAATGTTCGATGAAGAATTATCAGGAAAGCTTTTGCGATCAAAAGAGTATATAGAGTCAGATGGGATTATTTCCAAATATTGGAGCCTTGAAGATCTTTTGTTAAAAAAAAATTAAAAAAGATAAGGCTTTATTTTAAATTAGGGGAATAAGTGAGTTTATGTTGAGATCATATAGTATTGAAGTCAAGTTTAAAATTTAAAGTTCAAACTTGACACGAGTTTGATCAAACTTTTTAAAATTCAAGTGCACTCGAATATGATATTAAACAGGTTTAAGCTTGATTTGATTATAATTATTCGAACTTGTTTAAGAGATTTCTAAAGTGCTTCTTAATTGTTTTCAAACTTGAGCACAGTTGAATATGATACTAATCAAATTCAAGCTTAACTTGACTATACTTGTTCGAACTTGATTAAGAGATTTCAAAAGTGCTCCTCTTAATCCTAATTACCATCCATATTGTGAACTATCTAAAAAGCTCTGCCTCATCCCAATCAATTTGGAGAAGAGAATTTGATAAGAATTTCAACCTAAAATAATGTTGATGCCTTCACTAGGACTCCACTTGCACATAAGCTTGACTCGATCTTGATAGAAGTTGCAAGCTCATCAAGATTATTATGAAGTTTTGCTCTTGATTAAGTTTTTGCTTAGGTAGTCGACTCAATAGCAGCCAAATCGATCTCAAAGTAATTAACAAGGCTAACTTGAGTAGCATGCAAGTAGTTATGATTTGTTTATACTATTATATACATACTCAAATTTCCCAAAGAAAATAAAGAAAAGAAAAGAGCGAGGTGATAAGTCATGACTCATGAGCTGCATATGAAAATCCAATGTGCAATAGTTACAAACAAAACTTTCCCAGTGAGCACAGATAGTTTCCAAAGTATGAATTCATGCAAGAAGCCAGAAGTTCCTGTATGTCTTTGTATTGAGGAGGTAACCAGCATTTTGACCCTTTCTCTGAACAGCGACGCAAGTGCACTTGCTATGCTCTATCAAATACTCTGCAGTGTCCATCATTCTTAACCCCCTTCCAGATCCTCCTGACCGCCTAGCTCTGTTAAAATTGCACGCATATGAAAAGCAAGAGTTACATAAAAAATAAGCACTCGATTCCTAGAACAAGGAAAAGAAAATTGGAAGCCTACCTAGTAATCGTATTGATTCTATATAGTTCCATTCACTCTCTACATAACATGAAAATTCCGCACCCATATCAAATAACATGCTTCATAGCCTTAAGAACTGCCCATATTGAATATAACATTTCCAAGACATGTTCCTCAGTCTAAGTTACTCCAATTAACCATTTTTAAGATCATCATTTCTAATTAGTAGTAGGTGAAAATACTCCCTCACAGCAAAGTAAAGTATGTGATCCAATGAACGATTGTATTTATAAATAAATACTTGAAGGGCTTTCCATGTGCTTTCTCCTAAACTATCTGAAGTTGACACAAGAAGCTGCCTCAGAACCTAAAAAGTTCCTGTAAGCTACGAATTTTCAGGCATCAACAATACTAAGGGTAAGCCATATATTGACTATTCCTCTTAAAACTAAATATTACCCATTAAATCGAAAAATTACAATATAGAACCGGATCACCTGAAACCTTAGAGAATCATAATTATTTATATGAACTAGGTCAATCTAAGAAAAATCCCCTTAAATTTAAGCAATCATAATCATATTTTTCAATGTAGGTATTTTACTAGGTTCAAACACTCATCCCTTAAATTTCATTGAAACTTCTTAATGTTTCCTTTTTCTTTCTTTCTGCCCTTTCTCCGTATATTGATCAAGAAAAATGAGGAGTGAAAGGATATAGAGACAAACCCTAATATGGCTGTGGAAAGGCTCCTCTTCTGCCCTATAATGAGGACATCAACTTTATGCAATGTGCTTTGAGAAAGAATCATTGAAGCCTTGTCCCTTCCTTCCATTTCCACTCTTTCCACGCGAAGACGCACCTTTGGCTGAGTCATCTCACATGCATGCTTCATTTCCTCTAAAAAATCCACCTCTTCTCCTCCGCTTTCTCTCGCGCTTCCCCTTCCGGTGCTTCCACCACCATGAGACGTCGATCCACCACAACCACCACCACCAACATGCGTGCTCCCTGAGATGTTGTTTGACCTTTTGAATAAAGTGGAAATCGTGTTCCTCCAAGAACAGCTACTCGCGATATGTAGAAGTATCAGTTCATCTTTCTCCACCACCCCATGTGACAATGCGTATTGGAGCGCAGCAGCCGACTCCCGGGACGGGTCCACCACGACCATGACCTTCCGTGGCCCCGTCGCGGTCCCTTTTTCCATGTCCAAACACCATCAACGGCCAGACCTCGAGACGAGAAACTGCCACAGCACTATCGATGGACGTTGTTTTCTTGGACAACAGAAGGAATGAATAAGGTGACAGATCATACGAGGTTGTCATGTGATGATGGTTTAGTTAGTTAGTTAGGTTTTTTTTTTTTCAATTAATCTCTTTTATTGTTGTTAGTTAATATGTTTTATATGGTTTAGATAGTAAATGATGGGTCAGATTTACAATTCATTTGGTTCATTTCTTACAGATTTGTTTGGTTGTTTGCATATCATAAAGGATATTAATTTTTCTTTTTCAGGCATGTCCACGCCCGAGACTCGGTCAACATCAACTAATTGCCGTCTAATTGAAATAGAAAAATAAATAGGGCCAAAATTGCGGGAAAAGAGTGCCAGTCTTGATTGTACCAAAAATATATATATATATATATATATATGTATATATAATTTCATATTTAAAAAAAAAACTATTATAAGACATACATGTTGCTTAATATGTTTTGTTGATACTTTATACTTTGCTCGACCTTAGGCCTAACAACTGAAGCCTATTAGAAGGTACACCAAGTGGCACCTGAGTAGGAGACAGCCCCCATGCATCGCATTAAGACACTACTGCAAAGCCTATTGCTTGCTGGCAAATAGTAACAAACCCCCGATCGCTATGTGTCCAGGTAAATCACATAAAAGGTGCTAAGCACCTTTAAGTAAGACATTCGAATTGAACTCAGCTCTCCTAAGTCCTTTTATTTCCCTACCATTCTTTGACACGCTTTGCTCCCTCTCCTTAGAGAAGAGAAGTTGAACACATACATACACACACACCAGACGAGCATGGTTCACTTGATCTCCAGTGCTTGTCTTCCCCTTCCTTGGTCCTCCTTGTTGACTTAAGCGTTGGAGGGCTCCTATGACTTCATACACAAAGGGTTTTTTGTAGGTATTGAGGAGAAGGAGGTAAAGTTTAGCCCAACCCAATTTTACATTCCTTAGTTAGTCTCCATATGATCAACATTTTGGCATCCATCATTTCGGGCCATTACAATGATGATGGCTAAAAGTAAAAACAATAACTCATAAGCTTCCTGTGTGGAATACAACAATATCTCCCAACAAGGCAGATGGAATCAACCCCTCCTAACTCAAATTGAAAACAATGAAGTCCAGGAGCTCAAGTTACTCATCCAGCAAATGTTAGAAGAGAACAATACCATGGATCTACTGCAACTCTATACAAAGATGTAACACTGCTCAAGAACGCATCTTAAAAGTATCCAAATTGGGAAGCGATAGTTGAGTCCTCCTTATTACCAAGTGACAATGACGAACCACACAATATGCACCTAATGTGCTTACGTGGAAACATTTAACACGATCACTAACAATACAAAGACTTTAGGAGTAGCTTAATCGCAATTGCAAAAAAAAAAATGCTGAGGGCGAGCACATAGTGATAAGTAAACCAGATGATAGCATATCACCAAGGCCATTGCCAAAAGACTATGAAGATATGAATATGGATGAACTCAATGAGCACATCTGCTATGCCTCCAACATGCGTGACCAAAAGAAGGTTGAGTTGTCTACACAAGTGTCACGTTCTACATTGACAAAGAGCCCTTTCACATCTTCAGTCCTCGAGGAAACACTCTCCATTGGTGTAAGACTACCACATCTTAACACCGACAATGGTATTACCGATCTAGAGGATCACCTCATTCACTTTTGGATAATGATGAGCCTTCATAACTTCTCAGATGTCATTATGTGCAAGGCTTTCCCTAGTACACTAACAAAAGCTGCCTAGCTTTGGTTCAACACCCTTTCTGAGGTGTCAATCACTTCATTTGATAACTTAGGAAGTAAGTTCCAACAACACTTCCTTAGCTCCTAAGTCTGGTGACGAGATTTCTCCATCCTCTATAATATCAGATAGCATCCCAATGAAAGCTTGCGAGTGTATCTCGAGCGCTTTAATTGAACGAAGATGCAAGTTTCCAAACTAGACATTGGGATGGCTTTATAAGCACTCTTAATAGGTATAGATCCAAACAGAAGACTTTTCAACGTTGTATCTTTAGATAAGCCTAAGTCCTTGGGCGAATTTATGAGAGTCATTGAAAAATACATAGTTCAAGAGGACACTATTAGAGCTCGATTTAAGGTAGAAAATAATACCTGCATCATGAGGAAAGATCCTTTAGGGCCTTGCTACCCTAAACCACAACCACCTATGTGAGAAAAGCGTAACAAGTAAAGGTATAAGTTTCAAGACTACACCTCGTACACACCCTTACCCTGACCACTTGGTGAAATCATTTATGAGGTTTGAGAGCAACTTTTATGACCCTTGGGCATCTGCGAGACAACAAATATTGTTATTACCATAAAGAACATGGACATAACATTGACGAGTGTTGCCATCTCAAGAACGTAGTTGAGGGCCTTGTTCGTAAAGGGCACATTGACAACTTCGTCGCAAATGAGATGAACTAAATCCAGCGGCCTACTCAATGCTGCCGAGTAGATAACCAACAACAACCCCATCATCAACAAAGCAATCCCCTTATGGATGAATAGAACCGAAGGGGATGATGCAATTAGGTCAACACCATATTTAGTGGATCCAACCTCCATTTAGGTGACACAACTCTTAGTCCTAAGCATAAGGTCTACATTGTTCAAAGCAAGAAGCTAAAAATTGACACAGCAATAACTTTTACCTATGAAGACGAGAAAGGTGTTAACCTGCCCTGTAGATGCATTCACCATAAGTATTGAAATTGGGTTTTTTGATGTCCTTAAGGTATTCAACGATAGTGACTGTTCGATGGACATACTCTTTTATAACACCTTTAAGCAAATGAAAGAACAACTCGATGAGCCCCTTTAGTTATACAAACACGACTTCATTGGGTTCGGGGGTGGTATGCCAATGTTAGCAAAGGGGATCATCGCCTTACTTGTTCGATTAGGCAACGGAGAACATGTCGCTACACAGTTGATCGACTTCATCATTGTTGAAATTTGATCATTATATAACGTCATCCTTGGTAGACTAAGCATAACAAAATTCAACATGCTCATTAGCCAGAAATGCCTAATGGCAAAGTTCATGACCTTGACTAGAGTTAGAAAGGCTAGAAGCGACCAGGCTCTATCCAGGATACTCTACTTGAAATCGCAATCTACAAATAATGTCATGAACATCGAGTCCATCGATCCCCCTACTTTGGCATTACATGGAGAGTTAGTAGAAATGACCGTCGAAGTCCAAATTTATGATGCCTTAAGAGTGATAACTAAAATATGGGTTGATTTTCCACATAAAGACAAGCTTGAGCTAACAAAGCTCCTTAAGCAAAATTCAAACATCTTTGCATCTACCCTAGAAGATATGCTAGGGATCATCCGCATACCTACAAGCAACCCACTACCTCAATATCAACCCTAATATGTAACCTGTTAAGCAAAAGAAGCGAAACATCACACCTGAATGCCAGGCTGCAGTTGAGGAAGAACTGCAGAAGTTGCTTTACGCAAGCTTCATCCGACATGAGAGGTATCCTACTTGTCTTGCCAATATGATGCTTGTCAAGAAAGCCAATGGGAAATGGCACATGTAAATCTACTATACCAACCTCAATAAGGCTTGCCCTAATGAGTGTTCCCCTTACTGTGCATAGATTGGCTCATCGACTCAATAGTAGGCTATGTACTCCTCAATTTTATGAATGCCTACTCCAGATATAACCAAATTCGGATGACTCCCGAAGACGAAGTCCACCCATCCTTTGTTACAGACTTTGGAAATTACTACTACACAGTCATGCCCTTTAGCCTAAAGAATGTTGAAGCCACATACCAAAGGCTAGTCACTCACATCTTCAAGCCATAAATTAGAAGGAATAACGAAGTTTATATCAACGACATGATCGCCAAGAGTAAAACCAAAAAAGGCCATATCGACGACCTTAAGGAAATCTTCCTAACCTTTTGACAATTCCAAATAAAGCTTAATCCTTAGAAGTGCATCTTCGAGTTTGCTTTAAGTAAGTTTCTCGATTTCATGGTTGTAAGCCCTAAAGCTAAGCCAATTGACCGTAAGATTAAACTTAGAACATAAGGTTTTGGGTGATCGGTTAAGGAATCCGATCAAACCCAAATTATAAACTATTAAGAGAAATATTAGTAAAAATGACCCCGTAAACTTGAATTTAAGAAAATAAGTAATAAAATAGGAGACTATAAAATTTTCAAATTTTAAGCATAATAATTGCTAATTACCGAAAAGACAAAAAGTGTAATGTAATAACTAATAAATTACTAAAGATAGATTATATGTATACTAAAAATTTTAGAATGACCAAAATAATAATTAAGAATGTTCACGTATACTCCACATGTATTTACGTGTAGATAAAAATACGCGAAATTACCTAAATTGGCCAAAAACTAAGTAAATAATTAAAGAAAATTATAAATTAATTATGGAAAAATTAGAAGAGGATAAGATGATTCAAATCAAATCATGGCATGTCAAGATCTGCAAATTAAAGATCAACCAATTAGAATTAGGCAACATAAAAGCCAAAAATCAAGGAAATTAGGCAAAGTCATGTCTAATTAATGCATAATAATTATCAAAATCGTCTATAAATAGGGGAAAAATTTCCAGAACTCATTTAGGCAGTGAGGAATCTGAGAAAAATCGAGAGACTAAAAAATTTGAGAGAAAATTTAGAAAACAAAAAAAGAAAAGAAAACTGTGTAGATTGGGCAAGTGAGCCAAACCCACACCTCACCACCACCTAGGACGGAGCCGCCACCGCCACCGCCGCCACCACCACCACCCTACTCCAGACCCACCGTCTGGGCCGGCCGACAAGCTTGGACCAGGCTTGGACTGCCAGAAAGTATTGAATTAGGTGAGTCCCATAATTGTCCCGATTTTGTATAATTTAGTAAAATTAGTTATTTTGCCAAAAAAATTATGAAACTTATTATTCTGAGGTTTTATTGTATGTAGATTTAGGGAAAAATAGTGATTTAGTTTAATCACGTCTGAAAATATAGAGTTCTTAACAAATTGAACAAAACCGGGCATGATTATAACTACAAATAAATAGGCTTAGGAGTGTAGTTTGGAGCTCAAATTTTTTCTGTAGGATGCTCATGTGATATAAAACAGTGCTATGAAGCCATTTTTTTTAAATTAATTTTTGAAATTTTTAAGTTAATTTTTGGCCCTAAAATGATGGAAAAATTGGGTGATTTTAGGTTAATTAGGTGATTAAGATACTAATTACTGATTTAGATAGTAATTAGATGATTAGGGATGTTAATCTCTGATGTGGAAACCTAATCCTAGTCTTTGGAGTATTAAGTATGGTTAATTTAGGAAATTAGGTAGTTAATGTAAGAAATGAGTAATATGTGAAATTGAAAATTAATAAATCTAAAAAATTAGGGTTATTTAAATAATATGAGAATAAAAATCAGAATCATACTAAATTTGAATTAAGATTTAATTTTAGGTAATTGTATAAAAAACGTAAGATTTTCTCATATCGGGGATAAATCCGATACTCCAATTAGGAATAGCGTGTACCGAATAGTTTAGAATACTAAATTAAGACCTAATAGGATATTTGAATACTCGAGCTTAATGTGATTAATTTCACATTAGGATTTGAGCATATTTAGAACTTAGAAATCGAATTAGAACCTAATTTAGAAATCGAATTAGAACCTAATTTAAAAATCAATGCGGAAACCGAACCCGAACCTAATCCTAAACCTAGAATAATCGTAAAAGACTTAAGACCTAGATAATTAAACATATTAAACCATAAACAAAACGTAACAATAAGCGTTATAGGATAAAATGAACCTATAATAATTATATGAAAAACTGAAATCATGTTTGTGTTATAGAGATGATCGGCGATGGCCTGAGCAAGTCGGACCTCAAGTGAGTGAGCGAGGAGTCGAGGTAAGTTGGGATTAATACGATGCTGTATTTTGGAGGCTTAAGATTATGCTTGTTTGTGCTTGTTAGATAGTTGGATGTGTGCATGTGCTTGATTATGAGTGATGCTATGATTCTATTTGTTGCTCTGGCATGTATTATATGATTTGTATGAAATGATTGATTACCTTAAACTGGACTTAATCGAATATACGACCAGTAATCATAATTGGACATGCATAGCAACCCGTTAGGGGAACTTAGGACTCTCCGGCCAAATACCGATCCCTTTGAAAGGGATAGTGTAGGATTGTAAAATGGTCCCTTCTTCATCCTCAATCGAACTAAGTGACAGGAGAGGAGTTCGCGGCGAGGGTGAAATCAGTGGTTCGAAGGTAGTCGCGGGAGGAGTAAGGTCTCCATTATACAAGCTTGGGTTTGGTCATGAGTTGTTGCATTAACGGCAACTTCTTAACCCGGATTAAAGCGGACGCAATTTCTCTAATCTCACGACGGGCCGGACAACGTTGTGCGATGACATTTGCTTGCACATGCATTACACCTAATGAGTTAATTGAAAACCTTATTATGTATATGATATAGTTTTAAGTCCTCCATCCTAACTTATTGAGCTATGGTTGCTCACATCTCTATAGACGTTGTGCAGGTACTGGCTAAAAAACGGCAAACAATTACTCCAAAGCTAGCAATTGCTGGATCTTGGAGAGTAAGGAAAAACATTGAAGAATAAACATATATTTTTAAGGTTTAAGCTTTTACTTTAGAATTTTTTATTTCTGAATAATGTAATAACTCGGAAATATATTATGGAGAAATATTGTAAACTTTAACTGTAATAACTAAATTATAGTGTATATATATATTTCCTCACTTTTTTAGGTAAATGATTTATTTAAATTACAAACTGTTTACTTCAAAGCGGGTTAGTCGTGGACGCCTTGTGTAGATCAGGTCTAAGATAGCGGTTGTAAGGCCAACTTTTATCTTAGGATGGTTTACACGGTGGGGCTGTTACGACTTTGCCGCTTCGGAGCGTGACAATGGTCACAGAGCAAAGTATAGATGCCAACCTCAATAAGATCAAGGTAATCCAGGACATGCAAGCATCAACCAAAGTGAAGGGGGTCCAGTAACTAACAGGGAGGATAGTCGCCCTCAACTACTTCATCTCTCAAAGCGTAAATAAGTGTGCAGAGTTTTTCAACCTACTCAAACACCTTGTTAAGTTTAAATGGACACTAGTGTGTTGGCAAGCCTTCTAAGACTTAGAGAACTTCCTCACAACACCATCCATACTCTCTAAGCCCATTCTCGGAGAGGAATTGTTCTTATACGTCACAATTAGTGACAAAGCGTTATCGTCGGTACTTATCTGAGTTGATGGCTATGATCACCACCCAGTATGTTACGTTAGTGATATCTTGCAAGGATTTGAGCTTCTATACATTGAGATAGAGAAGTTTACCTTTACAGTAGTTATCGCCTCTTGTAAGCTTTAACCCTACTTTTAGTTACATTCGATCATCATATTGATGGATGTATTACTCCAAACAACCCTACAGAGGCCGACACTTCAAGTTAAATGATAAAGTACTCGCTTAAGATCAATGCTCACGAAGTTCAATTCTACCTGAGACAAGCAATTAAAGTGTAAGTTCTCGTAGACTTCATAGTAGAGTACATTAGAATTGATGGGCCTTAACTATAGCTCACTATCTTAGTTTGGATACATATGGCACGGCAGTAGAGGTAACTCAGCAAGGAGGTACTCAACCTCGGTAGGAATTGGTTGGAACATAAGGATTTGTCGTTCTAGCCCCTTTAGTCCTCAGGCTAGGTTATGGGTCAGGGGCTTCATAGCTTGATTCCCATCATTTCCTCCAAGTTGTTTTGGATTTGGGATCAAATCTGGATAGTGTTCACTTAGTTCTCTGTCAGGGTGATATGGACCGAGGTCGACGATGTTGAAGTCGTTAGAAACCCCATATTCCTTAGGTAGTTCCAACCTGTAGGCGTTGTCATTGATTTTTTAGAGGATTTTGAATGGTCCTTTCGTTCTTGTAGACAATTTGTTTTTCCTTTTGTTTGGGAACCATTCCTGGCTAAGGTGTAGCCATACCAAGTCTCTTAGCTGAAATTGTTTGGCCAACTAAACCTTGGTCTTTTCATGCATTCTCCTGGTAACCTGGTTGATGTGTCAAGTGACCTTATCATAGATGTGTTAAAGGGATTGTGCCTTGGCCAAGGCGTCGGAGTCCTCTTGCACAGGTGAGACTACAGGGGTGTGTTTAAGGGGTAACTCAGGATTGAATCCATAGACCACTTTGAAGGGGGTCCATGTAGTGGTGACATGTATAGTTTGGTTATAAGTAAACTCGAATACCGGCAGGCAGACATCCTAATCAACTAAGTTCTTGCTAACTGCAGCTCGGAGCAGCCAAAATACGATTAACCACTTTTGTTTGGGGGCAGCAAAAGGTACTGAAGAGTAATTTGGTTCTCAATCGACACCACAGGGTTCTCCAGAAATGGCTTAAGAACTTTGGGTCTTTGTCGGAGACTACACTTTTCGGCACGCTGTGTATCCGCATAATCTCCTGTAAGAAAAGAAAAGCAATAGTCAAAGCATTGTTAGTTTTGGTGCAGGGTACAAAGTATGCCATCTTACTGAACCAATCCACAACGACCATTATAGAATTTTTTCCTTGGGTAGTTCTTGACAATTTAAGAACAAAGTCCATGTTGAGTTCAGTCTAGTCCACGGCCTCATCGGAACAAATAAGGGCATCGCCTTCCCTTGTTTAGCTCGATACTTGCCCTTTTTGCACATAGCACAGCTTTTGACCACTCGATGCACATCTCTTCACATTTTTTACTAAAAGAATTGGCCATTCACTAGTTCATAGGTCCTTCTCTCTCCAAAGTGTCCAGAGAGTCTTCTACTGTGAGCTTCCCTAATTAATAATTCTTGTAGGGAACAAGTTGGCACGCACAATTTTCCTCCTCAGAATAGATAGCCATCTTATACATAATATTTGTCTACTGTTCTCCCATCCACGCATTTCGAAATTATTGGTTCAAAATGTGGATTCTCGGAGTACTGTTCTTTAATACTCGTAAAACCAAACATTATGGTTGTAAGCCCTAAAGTCAAGCCAAGTAACCATAGGTTTGAGCTTAAAATCCAAGGTTTAGGGCGATCGGCTAAAGGATCCGATCACACCCAAATTATAAACTATTGAGAGAAATATTAGTAAAAATGATCTCGTAAACTTAAATTTAAGAAAATAAATAGTAAAATAGGAGATTATAAAATTTTTAAATTTTAAGCATAATAATTGCTAATTACCGAAAAGGCAAAAAGTGTAATCTAATAACTAATAAATTACTAGAGATAGATTATATGTATACTAAAAATTTTAGAATGACCAAAATAATAATTAGGAATGTTCACGTGTATCCCACATGTATTTACGTGTAGATAAAAATACGCGTAATTACCGAAATTAGCCTAAAACTAAGCAAATAATTAAAGAAAAATATAAAATAATTATGGAAAAATCAGAAAAAATCAGAAGATGATAAGTTGAACCAAGATCAGGTCGTGGCAGGTTCAAATCAGAAAAATAAAAATTATCCAATGAGAATTAGACAAACAAAAAGCTAAAAATCAAGGAATTGGGGCAAAGTCTTATCAAATTAATGCATATTAATTACTACAATTGTCTATAAATAAGGAAAAAATTTCCAGAAGTCATTTGGTTAGTTTAAGATCTGAGAAAAATTGAAACACTGAAAAAATTGAGAGAAAATCTAGAAAAAAAAAAAAAAAGAAAACTGTGCAGATTAGGCAAGTGAACTAAAATCACCACTCACCACCACTTGGGACCGAACCACCACCACCACCCTACACTAGAACCACCGCTTGGACCGGCCGACAACATTGGACCGGGTTTGGATGGCCAAAAAGCTTCGAACCAGTTAGTCATTTATTCACCCAATTTTTGTATAATTTTGTAAAATTAGTTATTTTGCCGAGAAAATTATGAAACTTATTATGAGGTTTTATTGTATGTAGATTTAGGGAAAAATATTGATTTAGTTTAATTATGTCTAGAAATATAGGTTCCTTAACAAATTGTTCAAAACCGAGCATGATTAAACCGAAAAATAAATAGACTTAGGAGTGTAGTTTGGAGCTCAAATTTTTTCTGTAGGATTCTTATATGATGTAGAATAGTGCTATGAAGCCATTTTTTTAAAATTAATTTTTGAAATTTTTAAGTTAATTTTTAGCCCTAAAATGATGGAAAAATTGAGTGATTTAGGATTAATTAGGTGATTAGGATATTAATTACTGATTTGGATCTTAATTAAATGTTTAGGGATGTTAATATCTGAAGTGGAACCTTAATCCTAGCCTTTGGGTATTAAGTATGGTTAATTAGGGAAATTAGGTAAGTAATATAAGAAATTAGTAATATGTGAAAGTGTAAATTATTAAATCTAAAAAAATAGGGTTATTTGGATAATATTATAATAGAAATCAGAAAAATAATAAATCTGAAATAATATTTAATTTTAAGTAAATATCTCAAAATGTAAGATTTTTATACATTGGGAATAAATCCGATACCTCAATTAGGGTTATCGTGTACCGAATAGTTTAGAATACCAAATTACGACCCAATAGGATATTTGAGTAACCGAGCGTAATGCGATTGATGTCACACTGGGATTCGAGCTTATTTAAGACTTAGGAATTAAAACTAGAATCTAGTTTAGGAGTCGAATCCTGAAATAGAGTACAATGAATCATTAGAGCGTTATAGGTATACATAGGGAAAATGAGTTACATTTTGAATTAGAATAAGAATCCATAAAATATAAGTACTAAAAAGACTTATTTGTATTATAGGACACCCAGAGACAAATTAGCTTGCGACTAAAGGATCGAGTGATCGAGCAAATTCAAGTAAGTTGGGTTATTGCTTATTGTAATAGAGTACTAGTTTTGTAGTGCTCGGAGACTTAGGCTTGTATATGCTTGTGATTGTAAGTAGTTTACGCATGTGTTTGATGTATCTGAATTCGTGCTGAAACTTGCTTTGTGAGTGATTTGTGACTGATTGATTTGGTATGAAATTGTTTGAACACCCTAAACGGAATATAATCTTAGTCAACCCTAATAACCAAAAAAGTCATGCATTGCAACCCGTTAGGGGATTATAGGACTCTCCAACCAAATACCGACCCCTTCGAAAGGGATAGCGCAGGATTGCAAAATGGTCCCTTCTTCATCCTCAGTCGAACTAAGTGACAGGAGAGGAGGTCGCGGCGGGGGTGAAGTCAATGGTTCGAACGTAGTCGTGGGAGGAGCGAGGTCTCTATTGCACAAGCCTGGGTTTGGTTGTGAGCTGCTGCATAACATGGAACTCCTCAACTCGGATAGGAGCGGGTGAAATTTCTCTGATTTCACAACGGACCGGACTACGTTGTGCGATGACACTTGATTGATGCATTGCATGAAAATAATTGTTTGATAACCCTGTTTGTGCTTGGATGCATTCATGAGTCTCCAATTCAACTTACTGAGCTGTAGTTGCTCATACCCTTATAGATCCTTTTGCAGGTTCTGATTTGTGATCACTTCAAGTACTATTTCGCCCTACAATTACCCAGAGGTTAGTCCTTTTGAAGCTAGGGGTGTGAGGATCAAGTTACTTAGTATAATGTGTAACTAGACTGACCTTGTAGTTAAAAGTTAGAGACTGATAGTTATTTTGTAAATTAGTAAACTGTGGTGAATGTAAAACTTCCTGGGAAGCTCTGTGGATTTATTTATAATTATCTATGTTTATTAGAAATTATAATATTTATCATAATTGTAGTATAATCGAACTGTTTACTTTAAAGCGAGGAGTCATCGACGCCTTGTGTAGATTATGTCTATGGTAGGCACTGTGAGGCTAGTTACTATCATAGAATGGTTTACACAGCAGGATTGTTGCGACCCTGCGACTTCGGGGCGTAACAATGGTTTGCAGTTTTGACAAGAGTACATGCCTCTTCGAAAAAGCATTTGTAACTACGTTGCTCTTCTCTTGCTTATATTTGATCACAAAATTGAATCCTTTAAAGAATTTAACCTATCTCGCTTGCCGCTTAGATAGCTTGGTCTAACTTCGGAGGTATTACAGTGACTCGTGGTCAGTATATATGACAAATTCTCTCGGCAGTGGATAGTGCTGCTATACTTGCAATGTGCGAATTAGTGCCAAGAACTCTTTATCATATACGGAGTAATTTAGTTGGGGTCCTTGGAGCTTCCACTATGGAAGGAAATTGATTGGCCTTCTTGCATCAGGACAACGCCTATTCCAATGCTTGATGCATTACACTCTAGCTTAAAAATTTTGTTAAAGTCAGGGAGCACTAACACCGGGGCGGAGGTTAATCTCTTCTTAATCTTAGCAAAACTTCTCTCCTCCCTTTCTCTCCATCAGAAGTCGATGTTTTTCTTCATTAATTCAGTAAGTGGCATGGTGTGGCGAGGGTGCTAAAGTTCCTAATAAACCTTTGGTACAACGAAGCCAATCCATGGAAACTTCTCAAGTTAGCACAAGTAGTAGGGGTCAGCTATTCAACAATTGCTCGGATCTTCTCATCATCAACTTGCAATCCTCCTCTACTGACTATATAACCCAAGAATACCACTTCCTCCTGGCAGAAGCAACATTTCTTCAAATTGCTAAATAGTCTCTTGGCAAGAAGGATATCTAAGACTGTTCTGATGTGTTCATAGTGACTCGGCATGTTGGCATTGTAGATTAGGATGTCATCGAAATACACCATAACACACTTTCCGATGAGATATCTCAGCATATGGTTCATAAGTCTCATAAAGGTGCTTGAGGTGTTCGACAAGTCGAAGGGCATGACCATCCACTTGTAAAGTCTATGTCAAGTTTTGAATGCAGTTTTCCACTTGTCTCCTAGCTTCATGCGAATTTGATGGTAGCTAGACTTGAGATCAATTTTGCTAAAAACTTTGGCTCCACTTAGTTCATCCAACATGTCTTCTAGCCTCAAGATTAGATACTTGTATTTGATCACGATTTTGTTCATGGCTCGGCTATCAACACACATCCGTTAGGTTCTATCCTTCTTCGGCACTAAAAGTGCAAGCACAGCACAAAGGTTAAGACTCTCTCTTACATATCCTCTTTCCAGCGATTCATTGACTTAACGTTGAAGGTCAGAAGCCCGTTTGGGATTCATGCGATAAGTTGGCTTGTTCAACAGTACAGTACTGGGTTCTAAGTTAATGTAGTGCTTTATACCTCAGGTTGGGGGCAACTCTGCTAGCAACTGTTTTGGGAACAGATTGACATATTCATTCAACAATTCCTTCACCTCTTGGGGTAAATCATTCCACTTCTTCATTTTCAATAGTCGCCTGACCAATAAGAGGGTTAGCTCATTAGTGTTAATGGCCTCTCGAAGCTCGGCTCTACTCATCACCAAGGCCTTCTTTGATTCACGAGCAAGTTTTGTCTGTAACTTGTGAACTTCTCTCAGTAGCATTGGATTTAACGTGATCTTTCGATCATCCTTCTCGAACATGTAGGTATTCTTGTAACCGTCACGGATGACTCTCCTATCAAATAGTCACGATCTTCCTAACAACACATGAGATGCATACATGGGTAGTACATCGCAAAGAATTTGGTCAGAGTAATTATCGGCAGTAATATTTACCAATAGTGATCGGCAGTAATATTTGCCAATAGTGATCGGCAGTAATATTTGCCGAGTGACGTATAAGGTACCCTTCTTACTCAGCCAGTGCAACTTATACGGCTTCAATGTGCAACAGTCGATAACCTTAGTTTTGAAATGAGGTCGATTGATGCCACATTGGTGCAGCTCCCACTATCCACGATGAAGGTGTATGTCTGATCATTTACCTTACAGGTGATATGAAATAAGTTCTCTCTCTGCTTCTCCTTTAGTGAAGGTTCTACACTCATAATGCGTCGAACAACCATGAGCAGCTAGTCCAAGTCCTCGGCATACATGTCTTCCTTAATCAACTCTTTCTCGGCATTACAATTCTCAGCAGGAACCTCTTCTTCGAGTTCCTCATCCGTATTCTCTACATCTAATTTCGTGATGTCTCCCTTGATGACCATCATCCTTTGGTTTAAGCATTGAGCAGCCATATGTCCGAACTCTTAACACTTGAAACACTTGAAACACTTGAAGCACTTGATCTGGCTAGTCTTCCTACTAGACCCTTGTCCCTTCTCATACATTCGGGTCGGCGCTACATCTTTAGGTTGGCTTTTCCGCTCGGCTTAGACATTAACGATTTAGCTCGACTCAGTGCTCAGCAGAGTCTGATGACTTGCCTGTTTGAGTCGGCTAGTCAGCATTCTGGTTGTTACTTGGCTCCTTTTCTAACTCTCTACTCGTTGGGCAATCCAAACAGCTTCATTCATTGTGTTAAATCGTTGGAGCTCCACAATGTCTTGAATGTCTCCTCTTAATAGTCTGGCCTCCTTGTCTCAGCTCTTGAAGTCGAGTGAATGCATCTTGGAGATAAGTTTTTTGCATGAATCGGTTTCTGAGCACTCTCTTTATCTCGGGCCAAGTGTTAATCTCTCGGTACCTCTCTCTTCTTCTCACGGTCTGAAAATTCTTCTACCACATGGTAATATATCTAAAGAATTCAATGGCAACAATCTTTAATTTTCTCATAATCCTCGTATTGGTAATAATAAAATACATGCTCCACCTTCTCTTCTCAATCCAGGTACTTGTCAGCATTCCCAAATCCATTGAAACTTGAAATTTGAAGCTTTACATGGTCGAATGCTCTGGGGACTCGTATACGTTCCTCTTCAAAATACTCTTCTTTTTCCTCATCTAGCTCTTTCAGGTTTATCTTTCACCTTACTTGTCCGCTAACTCCTCTACCTCAAATTGGTTGACCTGTGTTCTAACCTCTAATAGGTTGAGCAGCTTGTGAAGTGTTTTGTGCAGCTTCAGTGGGTCGATAAGACAAAGCATGAACAGCTCGGGTCAGATCTACTAAGAGGTTAACTATCTTATCAAGTCTCTCGTCAATACTTCTAGGAGTTCCTTAAAATTGTCATTCATGATGGACAACTCCACTGTCATCACCGGCATTAACATTCATACTTGGATCTATCATTTTTTCTCACAAATTAAAATTCAAACAAACACTTCAGAGAGTGAACAACTAACAACACAGTAGTTAAATGAACTTAGTAATTTTCTTTGTTTTGTATGCACAAAATAGAGTATAACAGAATTCGGGAAGAACTAACTACAGCTCATACAAAACCTCTACTCTAATACCAAAATAATGTGAATCGTGACCAATAATAAACAAGGCTGATTGTTGGATGGGTTTAAGCTTGTAGAAAGCTCGAAAGAGTTAATGGGGAAAAGGTACGAAAAGGGTAAGAAATGAAGAATGAAAATAGTAAGCAAACCAATAAACAACCCCAGAGGATATGATGCATCAATGGAACTTTCGAGGACTCACGGCACTATTCGATATGACGCACAAATTGGTCTAATGAGGTTACTCGCCACTTAACCTTACTTAAGGGAAAGGATAAGAGTAATGCCGAGAGTAAACAATAGTGTTTACGTAAGGAAGAAAGTATTCAAATGTATTGAAGGTAATTTGATGGTTTTATAAGTACAGGGGTATTTATACCCGTATACTAGGGCAACTTGCCCAAAGGGAAAAAGATAAAAAGAATATTTCCTAAAGAAGTAATGTACATGATACAAAAAGGCAAAAATGAATATATAAGGAAAACAATCGTTGATGTTATAAATTCTACACACGATACTATATACATGGCGATGTTGCATTTGCAAGATTGTTAGGAGATGCGAACAAAAAGTACGGACGGATGGGTTTGTCCGAACAAGAATGGTCTAGCCAATTCGGTCTCTCTCTCTTGCCTTTTCGGCAAGAAAGATGCTGAGTAATTAATCAATTCAGTAATAGAGAGTAATCATCAACTTGGTATACCACACAATAATGGGCGATCATACGGTATGGCAGTAGAGGTGACTTAGTAAGGAGGTACTCATCTTTGATAGGGATTGGTTGGAATATAAGGATTCATCGTATCAGCCCCTCTAATCTTCGAGCTTGGTTGTGAGTCAGAGCCCTCGTAGCTTGATTCCCATCACTATAAGGCCCACATGGAACAAAGATCCTTTATGCCTTGAAGTTTGGTTTTCCAATATGCAACAATATAGTTGAATATTATAAGTCCCGTAATCTGGTGTTTGGGATTCGATATATAAGATTAAAGGCGATCGCATAAATTATCCAATCGAGCTCAAATTTTACTACGAAGTTAGAGATATTAGTAAAAGTGATTTCGTAAGTTTGGATTTAGGAATATAATTAATTATTATAACATTAAATTATATATATATTATCCGTTATTTATCAGAAATACGTAAAACAAGTTCTGATAATTAACAAATTGATAGAGATAAATTACATGAATACTAAAAATCATAAAATAACATAAATAATATTTAAGAGTATCTATTTGAACCATATATATATTTATGTGTGGGTAAAAATACGTGAAATTACTTAAAATGCCCAAAATATACTAAATAATTAAGGAAAAATTAAGAAAAATATGAAAAAATGAGGAAATGTTCGAAAGTGGGTCATGACAGCTTGGAATTAAAGAAATAAAAGCAACCAATTAAATTAAGGCAACTAGAAATAAGGGACACTTAACAAGGAAAAAATGGAGGAAGAATCCCAAATCCTACTATAAATTCAAAAATCCACTTCCTAAACCTCATTTGGTTAGTTTGTAGTTTAGAAAAAATAAGGAAAGAGAGAAGAGAGAAGAAAGAATTTGTACCAAAAATTAGAAATTTAATATGCAATTAAGACCTTAGAAGGGAATCAACAACACTCGACGATAATCTAGGAATGGACGAGTACCACCACCACCACCACCATTACATGGTAGTAGCAGTGGCAATGGCAGTAGCAGTGCCTAGACTGACCAACAAGGTTACGGTGGCTAGTGATAACTGAAGCCACCAACGCCGGTGAGTTTAATTTTTCTTTTTGATTTTACTTATTTTATTAAAAATATTAAATATACTTAGAAAATTGTGAAATTTAGTATTTTGAAGTTTTTACGATGTAGATTTAAGGAAAAATTTTAGTTTGATGATTTGATGTATGAAAATATACTGTCCTTAAGAAATCCCGCAAACTTAAGTTTTATTTGATTTAGAAATAAATGATCTTAAGAGTATAATTTTTTGCTCAAACTTTTTCTATAGACTGCTTAGAGGATGTAGAATAATGCAATGAAACCCTTTTTTTAGAAATGAATTTTTGAAAGTTTTAAGTAATTTTTAGGCCTTTAAAATATGATAGTAATTAGTGATTTTTAGGTTAATTAATGGTTAATTGAATAATTACTGATTTAGTGTATAATTAGATGATTTAATATATTTATATCTGATGTGATATGATAATTGTAGCATTTGGAGTATTAGATGTAATTATTATAAGTATTATGTAGTCAATATATATAATTTTAGTAATATGTAGAATTGAAATTATAATAAATAGAAAATATTAAGATAAAATTCATAATATAATAATAATAGAATTATGTAATAAATCTAGTAGGAAACTTAAATTAGGGTAATTATATGAAAAATGTAAAATTTTCTCACAATAGGAGTAAATTCGATAGTTAAATTAAAATTAGGATGTACCATATGGACTAAAATACTAGCTAGGAACTAAAAGTGATATTTAGGATACCCGAAAAATAATATGATTAATTTTACATTATGGATTGGAATAGGTTCTTAAGATTCATGTATAATACCGTAATCGAAAACTAAATTAGAACTTACATCAGAAACGGATTCGAAAACTGAATCAAAACCTAGCCTAAATTAAAAATAATTGAAAAAGACTTACAAACAAAACCTAAATAAATAGGTATACTAAAACCTTAACTAAAGATAATAATAAGTGTTATAAGATAAAACTAATTTATGACAGTTATGTAATAACGTTTGTATTATAGGGATAATTGGCGATAACCTATATAAGTCACACCTTGAGTGAGTAAGCAAAGAGTCCAGATAAATTAAGATTAATACATTACTATATTTCAAAGTACTAATTTATAGTATTCGGAGGCTTGAGATTATATTTAGTTGTGATTCCTAGAGAGTTGATTGTACACATGCCTATATGTGCTTATTCCTGAGTTTGATGATATGATTATAGTTTATTGCTTTGACTTGTAATTACGTGATTTGTTTGAAATGATCAAACACCTTAAACCAGATTTAATTAAACATATAACTTGTAATTCTAAATCAGACATGTATAGTAACCCATTAGGAAAAACTTAGAGTTCTTTGGCGAAATACCGACCTTTTCAAAAGGGATAGCGCTAGACAACATAATGAGTCCTTCTTTATCCTTAGTCAAACTAAATGATAGATGAGGAGATTGCGGTAAAGGTGAAGTCAATGGTTCAAAGGTAATCGCAAGAGGAATAGTGTCTCCATTGCATAAGCTTGAGTTTAGTCATAAGCTATTGCATTAAATGGAAACTCCTTAACTCGAATTAGAGTGGGTGTAATTTTTCTAATATCATAATGGACCAGACAACATCGTACAATGACATTTACTTGTACATACATTGCGTCTAATTATTTTGGTTGATAAACTTGTTTGTGTTTGATATATAGTTTTAAGTCTTCATCTCAACTTACTGAGCTATTGGTTGTTCACATCTCTATAGACATTGTTGCAGGTGCTACCTAAGAAGGGACCTATATTTACCTTAAAGCTACCAATTATTGGATCCTGGAGAACGAGGAAATACATTTGAAGTATGGATATATTTTTAAGGTCCTAGCTTTTATTTTAGAATCTTCCATTTTTGAATAAAGTACTACTTATGTAATATAATACAATGAAAACTTGCTAACATTAATGGTAATATTTAAATCCTAGTATATATATATATATTTATACTTTCTCAGGTAAATAATTTGTTTAATGTATGAACTGTTTACTTTAAAACGGTTAGTTATGGACGCTTTATATAAATCAGGTCTAAGATAGCGACTGTATGGTCAGTTATATGGTCAACTTCTATCTTAGAATGATTTACACAGTAAAATTGTTACGACTCTGCTACTTCAGGATGTGAAGCTGACCTAAAGATTGCCAAGGACATCGGGACAAAAAAACTTAACATACACTTGGACTTTATGTTGGTTGTATAACAAGTTAAGGGAGAATACAAGATCAAAGGCAAAACGATGGTGAAGTACTTGCATTTAATGCAAAGCCTTATCACGAAATTCACCTCTTAGGAAGTCAACAAAATCCCCTTAGCAAAAAATGCAGAAGCAAACAAACTATCTAAAATAGTGTCGTTCACCATCCCTACATCACACGACTGTAATAAGCCTCTCTTCATATAGTACCTCCCCAAAAGAAGCACGGAGGTACAAGAACAACAGGTTGTCAAAATGATTTCCTAGATGGACTCCCTTGCATAGTACCTTAAGACTGGGGCTCTACTCAATGATTAAGCCGAAGCAAAGAAATTAGCCTACGTCGTGGCTAACTACACATTAATTGATGGTATACGCTACAGGTGAGGATACAGTACCCTACTCCTCAAATGTCTCTGAACAGAGGAGGGTGCTTGAGTACTTAAGGAACTCTATGCAGGGATTTGCAGTAATTACATCTAGTCGAAAGGTTTGTACCTCTGAGCACTCAGGTTAGGTTATTACTAGCCCACAATGAAGGAAGATACCAAAGCCATGGTCCGAAGGTACTACTCTTACCAAAAGCATATGCCGAAAACTCACACCCCCATCTCAAAGTTGTACCTTTTGACCAACTTATGGCTATTCACATAGTGGGGGTTAAACATCCTCGGCCCATTCCTTAAAGCATCAATGAGTTGATAGTTCGTCATGGTAACAATTGACTACTTCACCAAATGGGTAGAAGCATCAGCTATCGTGACCATCACAGCCCGAGATGTTGAAGGCTTCATACTCACTCACATATTGTCTCGCTTTGGAGTACCATACAGGCTAATCACCAATAATTGAAGGCAGTACGATAGTAATAGTTTTAAGGACTTTTACAACAAGCACAACATCAAGCTACACCACACCTCGGTTGCTCACTCTTAGACAAATGGTCAGGTCGAAGCCATCAACAAGATAATCCTTGACAGTCTTAAGAAGAGGGTGGAACAAGCAGGAGGTGGATGGGCCAACAAGCTCCCTAACATACTTTGGGGTTATTGCATGATACACAAGACATTGACTAGAGAGACTCCATTTCGAGTCTTATGTTTATAGCTAAGGTCGTCCTTCCGATTGAGTTGGAGCTACCCACTAGTAGGGTACAACACTTCAACGTAAATAATAATCACATGGCCTTATAGGTGAGTCTCGATATTATCGACGAAGTTCAAGACATTAGGCAAGCATGCACTGCGGCATATCAGCAATGATATACCTAATACTACAATCGTAATGTTCGACATAGGGTTTTCTACCTTGGTAACTTAGCATGCAAAAAGTTAGAGACCACTCATTTTGAGAAAGGATGAGGTAAGCTTGCCCCCAATTAGGAGGATCCTATACAAGTAGTTAGTGATGTGGGAAAAGGTGCTTATAGGCTTGAAATAATGGAAGGACGACCAATCCCCAGGGCATGGAATGCTTAGAATCTAAGATCTTATTTTCTCTAGACAGGGTGACAAGAATTGAAAGCATTTGTAACAATGGATGAATGCAATGGGTTAATGAAGTTTCTAGCATTTGCTCCTCTTCTTCTCTTAAGCCCCTTATCTTGGGTTGATTTTCATTCTCAAGCTTCGCTTAAGTTAATCCTTACATTAGCAACATGGGCACCTTAATAAGGCATCGATTAACATCAGGCCCCTCATCTTAGGTTGATTTTCATTCCCAAGCCTTGCTCGAGTTAGTCCTTACACTAACGATGTGGGCACCCTCATAAGGCATCGATCCACATTAAGCCCCTTATCTTGGGTCGATTTTCATCCCCAAGCTTCGCCTAAGTTAGTCCTTACACTAACGATATGGGCACCCTCTTAGGGCTCTGATCTACATTGATGCCCCAATCTTAGGTTAATTTTCATCCCCAAGCTAATCTCGAACCAGTCTTCACATTGATCCCCAGCATTGGGTCAATACATCCCTGAGCTGCACCAAAGCTAGTTCTTGTACATATTGCGTTAGTACCTTACCTAGGTATCAATCGGCCTAAGGGCCCCAACTGCAAGCCGATATTTCATCCTCGATCACCTATCCATGTAAAAACGCTTTCATAACAGTTATCAAAGTATAATTAAACAGTGGAAGTTAGAAAAAAGTGAATCAATGGGTAAAGTGATGACTAAAAGCATAAAGACTTTATTTCATTGATTAAATGGAGTACAAAGTTTTGTAGGTTGACATACCGAGCCTGACTACATAAAAAAGAAAGACAATACAATCATAGCCTATATTAAAGCTACTCACTTCGCTTGAATGGCTATTCCTGGCCTTTACTTAACTCCTTGCTTTGGGAATTCTACCCTAAGAAGAACTCGTCTTAACTTCGACTCAGCCAGCTCTCGCATTATGACTACCTCCTTGAAATCCTGCGTAGCCAAACCCTAAGGTATAGAGCTCCCAGTGACTCTCATCCTTTAAGTGGATGTCCTTACCCCATCTTGCAAAGCCTCTCTTTTGTAGAGGCAGCAATGGGGACTACTGATCTCACTATTCTATTCAAAGTGATGAACTATCCAAGTGAACATGACATAAATCTTTAGAACACTCTTAATGTGTGTTAGAACAAGGAGCTTTAATGCCCTCTAACTAAATACAATATAGTGAAGTAAAAAGTAGAAGCGTTGTTCTCTATACAACTACTCCTCTTGGTCTAAAAGAGACTTTTTATTTAGAAAAGAACTCAATCAAACACCAAATGTCTACACCTCTAAGGAGACTTATTCAACAAATCAACTAACAAAAGAGAAAAGAGAGGGGGTAAGGGATATAAATCCTAGGAATACATGCCCCTCCTGCCCTGAGTCCTAATCTGGTTTACACATGCATTTGCTTGCTTATTAATATGAGAAAAAGAAACAACACCAACATTATTCCTTAGTACAACAATATCTTCCAAATTAAGACTAATACACTACATATGGCTAACGTCTTCCAAAGCTTTAAAAATAACTAAATTGTTGGTTTCAACTTTAGTCCTTCTTCACTTCTTAAGCAAGGTTTAACTTCAGAGTTTCTCTAATTGCAATAGCTTCAACTGCTTCTAGTCCACTTGCTTCAGCATTCAATAATGATCTAACCAAAAGTACTCCTCCATATCTTTCAACTGCTACTAAAATGCCCCTTCTATACATATAGCTACTTTCCTTTTATATACTAGTCGCTCCTTAAAAGAATACAGAACATAACTCATGTGTATAGCTCCAGTGAGCTCACACCAATGTTGTGCATTTCACATTTAAAAGAAAAAAGGAAAAAGAAAAGAAAGTATATGGAAAACTGCATGTGCAACTTCGGAAAATATGCCCCTCTACAAGTGTTTGCCTCCCTAATATGTTATTGTGCATTTTCCCTTAAACCTTATGGTCCCACTTATGTTTCCTTTTTCTCTTTCAATTCTCTACCTTCTATTTAACTCTCTCAAATGAAATTGGGCAAAACTAATGAGCTCATATATTGGCCACTCATCTCAGCTTTCACATGACAACGCTTCTTTTTCTTTTTATTATATCTTAATCTCTACCTTTAGCTCTTTGTCTTGCCCTTTATCTTTTTTATGTCCTTATACATTTCAATTGGCAAATAAAAAGAAAAAAAGAAAGAGCGGTATAGGTTGCTGTGTTTTTTATCATCTCCATCGCTTACAACACAAATGCAATCCGAGCCTACTTTAGTTCACATTCATGATGAATAAAAGAAAAATCTTAAGTGGGTTTACCCTCTTAAGCCTCTATTTAAATTTTGCAATTCTATTTCCAAAGTAACGGGCTTTGAAAATATATATCAAGGTTCCATATTGTATGGCTAAGGTATGGGTCCCTCATACAAATGAGGATGTAACTAAAGCGGGCTGGAGAAATCTTATAAAATCTAAACTTACCTTTATAAGATTTAACGTCTTCTATAATCTTATAAAATTCTTATAGAATTTTATTTTCTATTATCAAAACCTGCCCTCGTAGGTTCAAGGGCTTTATAAGAATAGGTTTCTATAGAGTTCTAGAGATCTTATAGAAATAGGTTTTCATAAGTTTTAGATAAGATAAAAAAAAAAAGTACAATAGAAATCATCAAGGCGAGGCTTAGGTTACACTTACTAATTTACATAAAAATAAAAATTGAAAATTGACTATTTGGTACAATATAGAATTGATGTCTAGATTATAAGATGCATATGTTAAAAGTAAACATTTTTATTTATATAATATTTTTTATTAGATAAATTTTCCATTTGATTTTTTTTTTAATCATGAAACTTGACTTTAAATCTTATGAGATTATGAAATATATCCCAAAACCCTATAAAAATCTTATGGAAGATATTATTAGGTTGAATGGATTGGATAGGTTGAGTACTCTATGCTAACCCACCTAGCTGCATCTCTACACATAAATAAATCATACCTAGTGCTTCCTCTAATAACTAGCCAGGTTATTAACATAACATATAAAAAATACAAATACAAATACAAATATATATGTTTTTGGGTAAGAAACAAATATAGATGTTATAAAATTAAATACATGAAAAATTCATACAATAATTTGACTTATCTATCCTTTACTTCAATATTTAAATTTTGTCAATGAATAAATGACTTTTTCATAAATCTTCTATCTTAAAAATACATAAATGTATATTTCCTATCTCTTTCCCCAATCACTATTTACACTGCCATTAAATATGTATCTCAAACCGATATATGTTAGATTCAATATATATAATTTTTAAACTACAAATTTTAAACATTTTTGAACTAAGCTTATAATATATGCATAGTTTTTGTTTAAAAAAATAAAAGTAATGAGAGAGAAGAAATTACAAACTGTTCACCTTCGCTAGAAAAGTTTATTGAATAATCCGAATACGAATAATTAATTTCGATGTGTATTTATGCTTATAAACTAAAATAATAATGAAAAATATCAAATCAAATAATAAAGTTTGTTCCCTTTTTACATCTTTAAAAGTGTTAATTTAATAGCTAAATTTTGTTTCTTTTTAGAATTAATTAAGTGAATTTTTCATATTTTTGTATTTAATAATTAATTATTTAAATTTATCTGTTTTTATTACTAATTATTTAATTATGTTCAATGAACAACTCGAAAAATTTTTACAATAAATTAACATAAACAATTATTAATAAAAATGGTTAAAGTTGAGACATGAATCTCATAATCATTCAAAACGAAAAATAGAAGAAGAAGAAGAAGAAGACGAAGAGAAAGAGACAGAAAGAAGGAAAATTTTGTTTTTTATTTTTTCCCCAAAATAAGAAACTGAAAAGACAGGGTGAAATAAAAAGTAGGCACTAACCCTTTGGTCCTTTCTTTACGCCAATCATAACTTTTCAGGTCAACCTAAGTATGGACTTCCTGTTCAAACCCATTGCAAAAGCCTTCTCTCACCACTGGTTTCGCTTGTTGTCAGTGATCATATATCACCACCATTCCTATGCTATGCAGCTACCCTCCTAGTCCTCGTTAGGAGCTAAAAGACACAAACCTTGCGCATGATTTCATTGTTTCACACTCTGCCAAGATGACAAACGCAAGTTTTGATGACGGTTTTGAGAGGAACAGAAGAGAGAGAGTCGAAATGCATCAACCGTTCAGGCTCAGATTCTCCTTCAAGAATGCCACCATATTTGTTTGTCTATTGAATATAATCACTGTGCTGTTTCTTCTTCACAGCTTCTTTGGACGATCCACTTCCTCCACTAAGCCATCTGATGCAGGTACTTCAACTCACAAATGGTGTGAATTGGATTGTGGGTATGGCTAATTATAGAAAATTACTATGTTGGTTGATAAAAATTATGTTTTCTCTTCGTGATTAGATGAAGGTTAATTTTTTGTGTCGATGTTATGATCAAAGGTGAGTCCTTTTGGATTGAGCTGAGAGTAATAGGTCGATATTTGATGGGTATGGACTAATTTTGCAAATTATTAAGTGGGGTTGATAGAAGTTTTTAAACTTTTTCATTGTAGTCAGATAAATATTTGATGTTTTGATTAAAGGTGTGTGATTTAGATTGAGTTTAGGCTTATAGTTAAGTCGCGAGGTTTTCAAAGAAGCTGATTTAAGGTTGTTGAGTTAGAGTTTTATCTAGGAAGTGGATAGGAGGATGTTTGTTATTATTAATAAATGATCTCGGGTTTGATTTCTCAAGGTATGTGGAGTTTTGATAATCTTAGCATAGGGAAGGTACATGATCTCACCATATTGCGGATACTAGCTATTACCTTCCATGGTTATAGCAACATGTTCTCAAGAATTCTTTCTTCTTTTTCGTTTTTTAAGAAGTTGCTTGACAATTACTTTTGTTGACCAAACACCTTCTAATATGTTGCTTTGTGACAAGTTTCTTATAAGTCTATGTATATGTTTCATCATTTACTTAATAAGTTCATTTCAAGTAAACCTCTTCAGTGTGCTTTGGAAGAATATTTAAATTAGACGTCCGGTTACAATTTAATCAAATTTAATAGCTTTATACAATCTATACAGTGATTCCTTGTTCTTATATCAAAACTTCTACGTTGGTTAGGTTCGCATCGGTGCTGATTATTAGGCTAAAATTTAATCAAATTTAATTTATATGAGTTGTGAAAGTAGGTTACCAGCCAGAATTCTCCATCGGGTTTCTTCTCACTATGTACCTTTCTTCTGATAAATTTAAGAAACTCTCTTTCTGAAGATATTGAAGGTTGATGGAGCAGTTACAGATTCCAAAGCAGCATTTCCTTTTTCCTGTTCTCTCTATAATAGGCATAATGTGCTCATTTTATGACCTTTTCTCATATGCTGAAGTTGTTAATGGGTACCTCTTGGAAGAATCAGACTCATGAAGTATTACAGATGATCAGGTTCTTTTAATTGGAGATAAGTAGGATGCCTCAACAGTCTTGAGGTCATTAATATTGGAGAAACACTGATAATTCTGTTGTCTTTTCACAAATATATGAATATGTTTTGCCCACACTTCTAACATTCATTAGATATTTCATTATGTTCTTTAAATTACTTGATAAAACTCATCTTGCAGTTATAATCTTTGGTTGACTATTATAATAAGTCCCCACATTTATAATTTTTTTTATTGCGTAGTTTGCTCTTTTTTTCTTTTAAATAAATTTCCTGATTTGGAAGCTTGATGTGATAGAAACATTTCTGGGGCTCAATCAATCTGTATAAAAAGGCTGTAGTCAGATCAATGGGAAATCAACCAGATTTAAGGGGAAAAGCAGTGTTATCTTGTAGGAAGAAGGATGTCCGGAGAAGCATTTAGAATTGGAGGAAAAGAAAAATATTCTAACTCCTTTTTCTGATGATTCTTGTATCAACTTTGAGTTTCCAGTAATGTTTTTCATATATTCCAGAGTGAGTGTGTGTGTGTGTGTGTGTTATATTATCCAAGGAGAGTTTTGGTGTAACATGTAAATACCAAATTAACCCCACCCACCCTCTTATAACTAAAAAAGTTGATTATGGAATAGTTATGCATTTTTAAAATTTAAATTCTGAAAGTTTTTGTGCAATTTCATAATTTAAAATTGGAAAAAAGATTCTTTCTCTTTCTTTATTTATTTTTGTGTAGAGAAACTAAGTATTTAAACTTTTGTTATATGATTAATTTATATTTTAAGGCATTCATATCACGGGTGTTTCACTGCTAGTCTATATATTAAGGAAGATGCATCCTGGACTATTGGCTGTAAGAAAGGATGAGATCTCAAGTTTCTTGAGCAGTGTAAATGCTTGGGTTTTGTCTTACCAAGTAATTTGCATAGTGTGCTTGGAGAAAGGAGATGGCCACACTTCCAGAAGGGAGTGCAATTATACTCATTTTTTGGGGGCTCTCTTGGTTCAAAAAGAAACAAAAGAAAAAGAAATATGCTTGACAAATTTAGTATATAATTCAAATGTTTCCTTCAGCATGCTTGGGTTTTGTTTTACCAAATAATTTGCATAGAGCATGTGGAGAGTTTATGGCCACACTTCCTGAGGGGAGTGCAATAATAATCATTTTCTGGGGGGCTCTCTTGGTTCGAAAAGAAACAAAGGAAAAAGAAATATGCTCGACAAATTTTAGTGTATATTTCAAAAGTATTCTTCTGGGCATGTACAATTTTCTTAATTTTGTACCTCATTATTTACTCAGTGTTTATAGCCCCCCTTACATTTTCACAATTCCATTGAAGTTGTTTGACTCCTGCATAATTCATCTATGCAGCTAGGCTGAAGTATATAAAGGAATGTGAAGAAATCCGTCTTGCTATGCAGCCCCTTGAACTTATCAAGAGAGTAAGGACTGCATTACTATTTCAGGCTTTCTTTAACTGATAGAATTCATTGATTATTTGTACTGGAAAGCGTATTATATCAACTACTTAACCAAATAAACATATTACATCCCCTGTTCTTTTGCCTATTTTTTGTATTATCTTCTAGTGTTCTTATACAAGACCTTTTATATCATCGTTTTTTTCAGTTTTCTCCTTTCTGTCTGTCCTTTTTCTTTTCTAATTCAGGTGTTTCTTGATTATGACACTCCCTACACAAAAAGATCCCTTGGATGGTGAACCTCCTTGACTATTCAAATTAATGTTGCATTATCTGTCCCAGGTAAGAGAAATTCAACAAGAAGTATATGCTGAACCAGAAGCGATTGTGCAAAAGGGTGTAAAGCAGACTGCAGCTGTCAATCTTTTCAAAAGGTTGAAAGATTTCCATTCCTTGAATGATGCCGCTAGTGTTAAAGGTAAATGATTTTCAGTTTTTACTATTTAGACAGTAACACCTATAGGGTGTTGTCATACAGACTTGATTATTTTACGAGTACTTGTTTCTTGTTGAAAATTGTGTTTTGAGTCTGCACCTTTACTTGAATATGTCGCATTTTGCAGCTCTTGAAGAATGGCGCAAACGGAAAATGGAGCGTTCAAGACAGCGGGAACTGGGGAAGAATGGGACCACCTCCTAATTCCATTCACACGCGGGTGTACATGATTGTTGATAATCTAAATATATATTCGGCACATCTCAGAACCCATTTATGGAGATAATGAGTTACATTCAGCATTTTATACTTGTATTGTATATACTGCAGAACATAAATGAGTTCACCTGCAAATGATCGGGACTAGCGAATGGCAATTAGATGCACGTGACCCTGTTAGGCTACAGTCTGTAACAGGAAAAACTCGTTATAATGACTGGATTAATTTTCGTTTTTATGCAGCTTCATGTCAGGCATTTTTTCGGGGTAGTTCCATTTATAGCAAATCATACGTGCACATTGAAGACCGTTTAAGCGGCTCACCTCTAGGACATGCCGGCGCAATGTCCTCAATACTGCATATACATTTTAACCATGGATTTTCCAGTTTTCTGGTAGATCACTAGTTCACAGCCGGTCTGAGTGTCTGCATCTTGATCTTCTCACCCACCCAGCAGTATAAAGCTTCTGTAGGTATCATATTCATATCCCTCCCAGATGGAAATATCGGTCACCAAATAGATTTTAATTGTATCTATGTTTTTAATCGCATCACGTGCATTGCGCGAAAATCCGATGTCATAAAATAATAATGCATAACGAAGGAACTCCTCTGTAGAATCTTTAAATACATGCCGTGTCAATTGACTTCCACGACTTACATTCCATACTAAAATTCATAGCATGAGAAATCAATCTAATGCAGAAAACATACGGTACAGGAAATGTTTTTAAAGGGCGAATTCATAGCACTCCAAAGAACCCATGTATCAATTAGGCCTGCATGGGGAAAAAGGCTTCTGTTGCTTTTACAAGACACGAGATGACAAGGAACGGAAAATCTCCCCGCGTCCTCTTACTCCTTCCCAATTTTTCCCTCCTGTACTAGGAGAGGACAAGAACAAAAACGATTCTACTGGGACCTTGGAATGTGCACAGAGCCGCGTAGGTTTGACTGTTGCCTTGCGGTTTTACAAATCTGAATTTGCCAAAACCAAATAATTTAGGTAAAATTGCTGAAGATGCATATTACTTGTGCAAACACAGAAAGTTAATCTCTCCAGCCACAATTGATTTAATATCATCAAAGCTAACAGCTAATAAAACTTGGTATTTTCCAAGCAGCAACATCCCTTGTCCCTTTATCCAAGTTGAACAATGAAAGGGGGAAAAAAAAGAAAAGGCATTGTTGGTCAGGGCAACTAATGGGAAGAAAAAATGATAAAATCTAAACTAACCAGCTTTTATACGATAATCCTACAACATAACCTAGTACAATACAAAGGATCATAACATTATTCTTCTTGTTGAAGCAAGAAACATAGCTAACTTTAGGGAGGAGGGGGAAGAAAAAGAAAACAAATAAAGAAAAGCTTTGGATTACAATTCCCCGCACTGCACAATATACATCATCTATACAATCTCCATTCAATTCAATTCATACATACAGGGTAAAAATACAAGATGTTGCAATTAATATCTGGACATTTGGGATATATATCGTGTTAAGCCACCATCAAGAGCGGACAACAAAAGCACGCCATGACCCATTCCACCAGTAATAGTGCATGGATACAGGGATAGGCCTATCCAAAAAAGTCACCAGAAGGGAAGTTGTCAGCATATAACTGCTGTCCGATTTCATTCTTGCAATCCTCATAAAACGTTGATATCAATGATGCACCACCATTTTGCATCACTCCTAATAGATCATATTCAATTGCAGCATAACTTTTAAGGCAAAAATTGAGACCAACCTGTCCATGAGCATGTCGTCTGCAGATAACATTGAAGAGGTTAGGTGATACTGCCAGAGAATGAAAAGCTATATAAGATAGAAAGCTATGAACAGATAGCACAAAAGCTCAGGTGATTTCCTTCAGCTTATTGTTGTATATTTGCATGATGCAGATATACAACAGGGCGAATAATGCATTTGAGTAAAACTTGGAGGTTCACCAAAGGGAGCAGCAAAGTTAATTTCCTGAGTTTTAATGTTTCAGCCTTAGGATTGAAACCTGATCCACATATGACTGATGCCATCAGGGATAGCCTAGTATTCCTATAAATCAGAAAGCTTTCATGTAGTAGCCTCATATTTGGGCACCCTAATGGTGATTTCCATTGCTTATTATGAACCTACACTACTGAATGCTCAAAGATACAAACTTTGATTGGTCTTGGACAGCTGAAAGACCTGTGCTTTGTCAGTAAGTTGATGAGACGGACCCTATTCAATTATCATTGTTAGGTAATAAATATAAAACTGTCAAACTTATCAGGCTTAAACTTCTAACTTAAATTGGTTGTCAATCTAAAAAATCTAATATTGCATCAAAGTAAAAGGTTATAAATCCAGACTTGGGGCAATAATTCAGCCACTATTAAACAAATCAATCCACTAGACAAGCTTCAAATGTCTCAGCTTACAAAGTGAGGGTGTTGAGCAATAAGTCCAAAACCATACCAGATTTAACAAGTTTAAACTTTTAAATAAGCTAGTTACGTGATCTAAATTCAGCAATAAGCCTAAGTGAGCAAAATAAGACATTGAACTCAAGGATATTATTCACAAGCACAAGAAGTAGCTGGTTGGGAGCTAATTTTTGCAAAATGATGCAATGTCCCATCTAGAGATACACTTAAGAAGCATATTCTTCATACCGCATATTAATATGTAGACATTGATATGAATGGTTGTTCATCTCACATTATTCTGTAGCTCTTTCCTTAGGTAATAAAAGATTCATATAGCACTCCTACAAAAGATTGACACAATTCTCTCCACCTTAGATGAAGCCTATTGGCATTATTGCCAGTCTAGAATGGAATATAACAGATGTAGATTGCACAAATAATAGTACAAGTACATATACGTGAAAACTGTAGATGAAGATAAAAAGACCAACAAATTTTATCCCTTGGGTTGTGGTTTCCATAATGATCAACTCCCAATAAGGGTCTATAGGCAAATAATGAGCAAGAGTTAATTTTGAAAAGAAAAAAGGCCAAAGAAAATATGGACAGAAACCTTAAGAGGAAATTTTGTCTTCTTTTTCAGTGATTAGGAGTCCCTTAGACATGTTAGACGTAAGAAACATATCCAGTAGCAATATAATAAGTCTAAGAGTCTCTACCATTAAGACAAAAAGAGGTCAAAGGATACTTCTTCAAAGCCTCAAAGTTAAGAATGAAAGGGTAGACAAACTACACATCTACAATTACACTCAAAGGCTACTGCACTGACAGGAAGGAACAGCCCTAGCCTCTATAGTAGCTTCCAGAAATCATCCACTGACAAGATGGTTTTCGATTCTGCACAGAGTATACCATGACAGAAGGGATTATTTTATGGTGAGTAGGATGGGTGCAGGTGCTTCTATCGGAATCCTGCCAACTAGAATTTAGAAATCCAGTTGGGCACTTAAGATGATTGATACTTGCTTCCAAACTTCTGAAAATCATGGACCCTGTAATGCACCACTCCAACAACACGTCTAGGCAGATAGCCTACTTTTATGGTTAGCAAATGATAAATGAATATCTGGGCACAAATGCTTGAACTAGACATCAATCATCAAAAATTATTCTAAATTAATCATAAAAAATACCCTTAAACTAAACATTAGAGCAACACTGTCCTACCGATGATCACTGGCCATTCCCAGAAGGAGGTGCAGTCGCTCACACAGAAAAGCTAGGCATAAGTAAAGTGGCTATGGATGCTTTAATTTGATTTCTAATACTTAATTTGATGAAGGCCAGTCCACCAACAATAATAAAGGATCAATGGTCTTCTTTGGGATAAGCAGGACACATGAACCTCTCTGCAGCCACATTTCCTGGAGCAAGCCCTCTCTGGATGCCCATGATCAGACCACAAAGGTACTCCATTACCATTCCTTCCAGCGAATATAATGCTGATTAATAGCCTTTATCTAAGTAATGTTTTGCAAAAGCAAGAGCTATCACCTGGGATATATGTTAGCTAGATCCAGACCCCTTCAATAGATCATCATTCACCCAGCTGGGCCATTACCCATATTCTTCCAAATGGGAACAAGTACTACATATGATTGTCCCCCATTGCACTATTCTAAAATACAAATGTCAGTTTGAAAACCCTTCCTCTTTAGGTAAGAAACTTAGTCCCAACTAACTTTGGTTGGGTTAGCACCTTCATCTAGCCCATATCATGACTTTATGAATATGATTAATAGCCCTCACAAAATTCCAAGGCAAGGGCAAGATGATATGGATGCCCAAAAGACATGGCATGTACAAACAGTATACTTTATGAATTACCTCATCAAGTATGGATACGCAACCAGTCTTGCCCAAGTTGTCTGATGTTGAAGGTACCCCTGAATCCCTTGCAGGTAATCTGCCCTCCATAAAATTCAAAGCACCCAATATAGCTTAAATCTTTTGCTGCTCAACCACATTCAACAAACCTAGGTTTTTGAATGGAGTGACTATTTAAGGCCATATAGTAGCTTCAGTAGACCAAGTCCATCAGCAAATATATGAGCAGATTCCTCCACAGTTCAAATCAGTATAGAGACTTGCATACTGGAGGAAAACCATCAACCCCCTTTCATTAAAATTGCAAATTTATAAAAGAAGGGTATGGACCCCCTACACAGAAGCCCATACAAAAAGACCCCAGAAGAAAATACGAGTATAAGAATATTGTAAGATGAACCGATAAAACAAAAAGGGTGTGTTTGACAATATTCCAGGCCAATACAACTCGCAATAAAAGGACTAGCTATTGAGGTATGAGATACAATCCTTCTGAATTCCATTCCTAGCACAAGAGTCCTTAATCTGCTGTCATTTCTTGCCTTCCAAATATAATAGAATGTTGCTGCAGCAACTATCTATTATATTTGATAGCATGGAGAGAAGAGTGTGGTTCCCCCTCCCAAAGCAACTATCTATTATATTTGAAGTAACGTTGGAGTTTAGCCAACATTTCCCTTCCCTCATCACTTTGCACTTAAAAAAAAGTATGATCATGGCTTCCCCAAGTTACTAATTTGTCCCTGGTGTAGAGCCTTCATCATGGAGTTAGCCACAAAACAAGGGAGTGTCATAATATTCTTTCTTTTTGCCAAACCAAAGCATGCCAAGTTACCCCATCTCCTTTACCATACATGGCTTTGTATGCCTCCATAATAGTTAATCCCTTCATTGGGTTAACCTTCCACACCAAGCTATTTAAACAATCTCCCCTAAGCTTCACACCCCTCAAATACGCTTTAAACAAGTTCCATAGGCTTTTTTGAGTCCAATCCCATTCTTATCACAACATAAATGACTTTACTTTGGCTAGCCAGGAAGTGTAGGTAACCCTTTTGCTCCTATTCATTCAAATAAAGGCCCCTATGGATGTCACTCATCGTGCCAAAAGGCAATCTTGTTCCCATTCCTAATTTTCCAATGTAAAAGCCTTTGTGCCAGGGGTCTTGATTTTAAAACGCTTCTTCCATACTTAATAAGCTTTGTTAGAGCACTTGATGGACCAAAGGCTTCACCCTTTTAAAATTTCAGATCTTACCAAACTTAGCTACAGGGAATCTCATTTCCAATGCATGACATCTATTCATGCTTTAATTGCACGACTTTATTCTACTCACAAGGACCAAAATACTTGGGCCTCTTTTATTGGCTTGTTTACTTCATCCCAAGCAACTTTGGCATTTGCTCAATGCTCATTAGATCCACTCCATGATGATCTTTTCAGTTAAGTGGCCAATTCTTTTAAAATACGTTTTGGTAAAATGAAATTGATGGTCAATAAACTTACAAAGAGAATAGGATGGCTTCCGATAAGTTGAATGCTTCTAGCATAGGAAAGAAATTTGCTAGTTGAGTGCTCTATTTGACTTGAGAATCTTTTGACTAAGTTAAGACAATCGAGCTTTGAGAGCTTTGAAGTGATTAGAGGGACTCCCAAGTATATTATGATAAAAAGCATACTCAAATATCAAAGGGATTTACAATTGAAGTTCTTATTAAGTTCGCATCACTCACGAATACTTAGCTTTTTGATAAGTTTGCCCCTAAAACCAAGAGTTCATTGAATTCAAATAAAGCACGATTTATTTGTGGAATTGTCAATACTTCCGCCCTTGCAAAAATTATTAGATCATTTGCAAAACACAAATAGGTCTTACTAAGCAAGCAATGCTTAAAATCTTTATTTTGAGTGTCGAATATAAGAAATTAAGAAAACAGCTTTATCAACATTATAAAGAGAGAGAAGGAGGGATCTTCTTACTAAAATCCCTAAAACTTATAAAGAAAAAAAAGAATTCCCGTTGATCTTTAAGAGATTATCGGTAAATAATTGCATCCACTAATCAAACATGGTGAAAGATTAATGGATGCCATATCAACGTTTGCTTTTATCAATTTACCTTAGTTGTGCTACATAAGAGGTCAAGTATTGCAAATATTTCTCCTACCTGAGGAGCTTTACCTTCGACCTTATAGACACTAGAGATGAACTAACTGGTTCATTTATCTTCCTTACTATCCAAGGCAACTATAACATCTTACTTAAGTCCTAAGTTACTTTTCATATCTTTGGATACAAGCAATATGAATTTGTTCATTCTTATACCTAAACCCTTGTGACAGTTGCAATAGTTTTTTTGCTTTAAAGAAAGTTCTCTGTTTCTACCTCATAAAAAGAACTTGCAGGTGAATGTATCATTATCCACATGACATAAAAAACAATTCCTTTATCTTACATGTTGAGTTGAGGGGAGGAGATAGAGAATAAAAAATAAGAAAAGAAAATTAGAATTGAGCACCTACTTAGGCATTCTTTGTGCACTACATATTGCTCTATAATGGTACTTCCATATTTCCCTTCTATCAAAGAAAGATTTAGCAAAAGAAAAAAAAGAGATGATATAGGGTTATCAATCATAGATTAGCAAATGCTTCATTACGTCCTTCCTTTTAAAGCAGTTGAAAAATATAATGATGCCTTCATTGTTGCCCTTGCATTGATTTGATAGCTAGTATGCACCCAAAAAAATTAGATAGCTAGCTCTTGCTTTCACTATAGACTTAGATTTGTTTGATAAATATGTTAGAAAGCACGTATATATATACACATATATACATATCCACTTTGAGGAAGTCATTATGAAAGAGTCTACAAAGAGAAGATCTAATGGGCAACAAGCACCTTAAGAGAAAGAAGTTGTGCTAATATCAACATGAATTCTAGCTTGCTTCTTGTTTAAGATCGAATTGAATAAGAATAAGATACATAATTAACAGAGTTCTCTTTAAAGCATTTTTAGAACAAGACTAATTGTGGAATTAAGACTAGAAAAAATGCATTTTATTTTATCATCTAAGGGTCTTAAAGTTAAGGGCTAGGTTCAAGCAAGGAAAGGCTTACGATACATACCTAGAAACCTAGAAACGGGGAAAGACATCTCTATTCTCAATCATCAAAGTCTTGCTACATAGTAAATTGATGCTTCCATCCAAGGAAGCGCAACAGCCTCCGCTTCTCAAGCGTTATGCTGCAATAGCCCATCATAATGGTCTAGCTATTAAGTATAGCAGGTGGTGGTATGTGAATGAGTGTGGTTCGATGGTGGCTTGGATAATGTGTGCATGGCTAGATGATAAGTGTCCTTTTAACTATAATACGATATCAAACAACATAATACCAAAAGGTGGAGTAAAAAGATAGATGGTATCCTTTCTTTCTTGAAGGATTAAGACTCGGTCCCCATTGCTTACTAGCAATGTCAATTAATTAGATGTCAACTTGTCACTAACTTCTTTTCCTTTTATGGACATGATAGGAAAAAACCTAGAGTCATATGGTCTCATATGCAACTTGACTTGTTTCAACTTCAATAGCTGGACTGGAACATGGAAGTAACACTACAATTTTGAATATAACCAACTCATTGTGTAAGTAATACTGGATGAACCTTCCAATTCGTATATCAAAAATTAAAATGGATTTTATCAGGAAAAAAATAAAAATGAAGGCTTGCATTTAGATGAATTGAAACCAAGACTCACCTTTATCAGACCTTTGTCAGCAATCCATGGGATTAAATATGTTGAAATTCAAGTGACACAGTTCCAAGCTCTTTTTGACTTATGTGCACTATGTTGGAAGACTGTTTTTCAACACAATGAAAAGACCCCTTTAAACCACTAATTTTGAAGCTCCACTCCAAAAGGTCTTCTCATTCATGGCCATTGTTTTCCAGATATGGAACCAATTAAACTGAATATGAAACTGAAATTTTTAGGATGGAAGACGGGTTATAAAGGTAGAAAATCACCACAGCTTTAGGGAGGAGCAGGAAATCTTTAAGAGAGGAATATTTCCTCACTCTAGGACTAGTTCTTTGAAGGAGGTTTTGTAGTTGGGTATAAGACAATTAGGTGATACAAGAATAAATGGGGCCAACCACTAATTTTGAAGATGGTCCAGCTTGTTGTTGCTGACATTGCAGTTAAATGTGTGAACATATCATGAACCTATAGGGACTAGGAAAAGACAGTATAACATAACCCCAGAAAGGTTATTATGCAGATTAAACTAAATAATAATTAAAAAAAAATTGTAAAGTTCCACTTTGCATCTCCCTAGCATTGAATCATAGACTTGGCACAGCTTAGTATGACATCATTCAATCAATCAATCAATTGATGAAACCTAGAGCTGGAAAGTGTCTTTCTGCAGTTGACTGCAAGAAATGACAAATACTAAAAAGTATTTACGACAATCAGCATATAAAATTAAGCCATCACAAGAAATTTGGTAGATGCATCAAATACCATTATTTCTTTCTAGAATTAGTGAAACCTTCTATAGGCATGATATACAAAGCAATGAACTTGATATCCAAGATCAAATACCTAAAACAATGTACATGCATTATTGGTACTCTAAGTAGATGAGAGATCCTAGAAAGTATAGCTCATAACAAGAGAACATGTTTACACAATTAGCATGACCAGTTGGAAAAGTAAGCCAAATAAAGGTCTCATTAATTGCAAATATTCAGTAATATAGACCATCAAGTCTTAACATCATAGAAACTCCGGCCAACATCCTCAAATAGTGAAACAGCAAATACCTTTAATGAAAAAAATAGATGGAAGAAACCATTAAAGAAGAGCTATAACAAGTTGACCAAATGAAACCATCATCATAAAGTCACTAGGAGGAGACTACTCTGTGGTACAGGTAAAGAAAAAGCAAGTACAACAATGAATACTGATTTAATTTCTTCTCAGGCACTATAAGCGAGACACAATAAAAATGCAACTCCCTCCAAGTTACTCTGCTAACTACTGTCATCTGCCACTCCCCTTTCCTGCATCATTTAGTAGAAGAAAAGAGAGTCTCACTCAACTCACCAGGTCACCCCATAATCCAGGAGGAATATTCTCCAGCGCATATAACATGATGTGAGGAAATGAAAAGTTATCTGGGTAAGCAGGAAATGAAAAGTTGATATCATCAAAAAGTACATATTGAACAAATACATTGGGAGTAGAGCTATGGCTTATATAATAAGTGACATTCCTCATACTGGAGACATCCAAGGCAAAATACAAGGAAGAGAAGGATGGAGATGAGCAGCACCCACACTGGCTCGATATTCCAGATAAATTTCCCCACTCTGCCCATCCGGGGCAAATCTATCCAGATAAAAAAATGAAGCCCCATCAACAGCAAAAATTGGGGCATAGTCTCTGATAAATACTACACCAGTTTATTCACATATAAAAGCACCTGCTTGTATCAAGTCCAATGTCCTCACTGCCCAACCTTTCTCTCTTGACCTGAACACCTCCAATCTATGTTTTATTCCCTTTTGAGACACATCATTCCAGCAATTTGGAGGACATTTGCAGTATGGGCCACATTCATATATTACTGGCTTTCCTCTCACCAGGGTACCATTATGGTCATATGGGAACCCGGTGGCATTTTTAATGGCACACAAACAACCATCTCTGCATTCTGCTATACATTCACAACCAATCCCTCCACCATGATGAATCCAGTTTGAAGGCAGTCCTCGCTAAATATTCATAATGCAACGGCTCATCACATGTATCAATATCATTGAACAAAAGAACTGGTATCTTCTCCTTCTTCAATGAAATATCTAGAGTAAGATAGCCCTGTGTCCTCATGGTCAATGTCAGAGTCTTAAGTCTAAAGGCTAACCTCATCAATGCACTACCCATTTCAGGTTGGCCATCAATTCTGAATAATCTATACTTGTATACACCAAAACCAGACTTACCAACATCAAACCAACAATCAAGAATCTTGTACAATCCATCATAAAATTAAAACTTAGATCCATTCATTCCGGGATACTCAATTCCTCTAATGACCCTAACCTCAATCCCGTGATACCTGCTTCTCTCCATTGCCAGATTTCCACCTTTCAGCTTCTGATGTGCAAATTGTTTATGATTCTTATCCCGCCCACCTTGACCTGAATATATAATCACATTTCCCATATCCTCATCATCCTCATACTTACAAGATACAATAACACTTGTAGCAATGGGCTTGCCATTTGAGCTCTGGCTTTCACTTATATAATCAATGCCAGCTTGAGGCCAACCATGAAAATTAACACACAATTACATCCTACAAAAGAATACATCACCAACATCGATTCCAGGAATTGATCCAGCAATTTTCTTGCCCCTATTTAACCATAATTATGATCTTTCATTAAAGAAGCAGCAGCAAATTCAGCTCTCATCCCCCTACAAAGAGGCTCATAATCTCAAGCCATCAAATGCACACGGAGACTATTATATACTAATTGAGTATGCTTTACCATGTCACATAAATGCTGCTGCTCCCCAACACTAAGACCAGATATGTAAGCAAGCTTCGAGTGTTGTCAAATTTTGCTACTGCTGGGAATGCTGCTGTTAAGCATAACAGATAATTGAGTGCCTGGCATGGATACGGTGGCCTGGGCATCAGGGTCACACACAACATCAGCATATCTGCCTGATTTTGTGGCATCATCAGAGCAAAAAAGCTTGGAAGTGTAGGAGGAATCAGAGTGAATGTAGTCCATGGACTATGAAGGACAGATGTGGGGTTGTTTAAGAGTGCAGGGGTAGAATCAGCACACAGGGTTTCGACTTGCTGAGTTATTTGAGATGTTTCAGGTCTATGAGTTGGTTGTGATGAAGGTATGGTGGTAGGCTGCCTAAGGCCTCACCAGCAACCTTGAATTTCAGCTGGATTGAGGGAGCAATCAAGGCTGTGACCATTGAGTCAAGGAGGCAATTGAGGTCTTGATATGCTACACTGGAGCCCATCTTTTGGTTTGTGAAGAAATTTAACTTGTAATTGGAAGATAATGGGTCTGGTCTATTGAGAAATTTAAGCTATGGTTGAAAGAGCAACACTGTTCATGTAGGTTCCCAGGGGACTTTTAAAGAGAAGAAACTGGGTGTAATTGGAAGGGCATTGTTCTCAATGGCTGAAAAAGCATGCATATGCCACACTGGTACAATGCCAAAAAAGGTTAGAAAATGTCAATTGACATCTCACTTTCAAGGATAATAAGAAAAACTTGACAAGAAAAGTACATTCAACAAAAAAAGCATTCAACATACAGCTTAGAGTTTGTTTGGCAACAACATGAAATCCAAAATAAATCAGATTTGCTTTTGACTAGAGCAAATATGTTTCTTTATTGACTAAAAATTCATTGGTAACTTCTTTCACTACCAAAAGTTTTATGGCAAAGGTCAACAAAGGTGCACGGCCATTACTTGAAATGGCTACATAAAAACACATGAATCACCCTACAAGAGATATCTATCAGCTAAGTCTAGAGTATGATGTTATTTATAAAACAACAACAAACTCAAGCTTTATTCGCACTAGGTAGGGTCAGTTATATAGATCATATTTTTACCATTGTGCTATGTTGCAAACCATATCCACTCAAATATTGAGAGATGTCATGTCATTTTAATGGTTTTCCTCCACGATCACCCTCATTTTATATTAGTATCTAAACTATCACAATGCCTAATAAATGTCCCTAAGGTATATTCTGCCATCTCAATTGTATTTCCTTCATTTCTATTCATCGTTGCTACTCCAACTTTTTCCTCCTACAAATGGCAAAAAAATAGCCTTAGAGGAATTGTGAATATAAGAATTACTTATATGGGCAATTTAAGCCCATCAAAACTTAATATTAGGGAAGCATCAATCTCCTAAAGCATGAAATATCTAAATGGCAATTTACAAAATATACATACATATATGTGTGTGTGTGTGCATATATCTCTAAATGGAAAATGTTCTAACCAAAGATATTGCATTTTGGCTAACCTCATTTCCAAAGTGAATTCCTATGCTGAACAAGGAAGTGAGGAATCCTCTTTATTTTTCTATAGCTCTCACTCCAATCAATACTCTTCTTCCTACTCTTTTGAAGGTAACTACTTAACCCCAAGAGGTTTACCAAGTGGATAAGACTCAAGAACTCTCATGAGACCTTGTTCATAACACACTAAGGACATTTCTTGGAGCTACCAATATGGTGTAAATGACATTTAATTAGGTATAGGTCTTACAGGGTGATTCATGTGTCTAAAGATAGCCGGTCAAATTATAGCCATGCCAACCACTAAAAAGCAATGGCTACTTTGACTGTAGCAGTGGAATTTTCAAAGTATCTCTCCGCATTTCAATAAAGAAATGGAATCTTTTTTTCTGAAAATCCTAGCTTATTCAGAACCTTATGCCTATTACTCAAATATGCATGAAACATATATTAATGCCTATGCAATTGTTGGAATGTAGACTCAAATGATGGGCATCTAAGCATCATACAAGGACAATAATTACAATCTCAGTCCATACACTACGAGTCCACAGTCGGGCCTTAAAATTATCAATTTTTCATTTCATCCCTTTATTATGTGTAGCAACATTTTCATTTCTACAGCTAAAGCTCCAACATTGCAACTAGAAACCAATTCAGAAAACTAAGAGATGCATCCTTTATGGACAAATAAATTTGACACGTACAGACAACCCAAAAAAAACCTGTTCAAAATTAAATCATCCATGTCTTAGATCAAAAATCAGCACATCAAGAGTTACAATATAAGAGCATTGTCCAGCAATTCTTGCTCACTATCCTATCTTGGTGGAGACAGAGAAATCAATATAGTATGCACAAAAATAATTCCACAATTTGGAACAAGGAGCCCTAGGATCCCTTCCTTACAACTGCAGCAAGCAGGACCCTAAGGCTCAGCCAAATCATGACATGATTAAAAGGCTTAAGCAAGCCTCTCTAAGCACTTTAAAGTGTACTTCTTTCTTAGAAAGAGCTTCAACTCTATGTGAATGATGAGGTCCACTCACTATGTTGAAATCTCGCTTAAAATATATACTAGGCACGAAGAAATTTACTGTGATAAACTTTGAGTGCATTGAATCAACAAATATTAAGAAATGTTATATGGTTAGATATACTGATGCAAGATAAAGGAATCATGTTAAGTTAATAAATTTACAAGTTAGTATTTAATTTACCTACTAGTTATGTTCATTGTATATTAATTATTTAGGATTTACTCAGTTTTCTGGTTATTAATATAGAAAGATGGGCATACCCAATTTGCACATTCACACTGAGTACTAATATAATTATTTAATGAATTACCAAAGAAAACTTATTGTGGAAAGTAGACCTGACATTTGGAATATCAAGATTGACTGACCCCTTTTCTCTTCTTTTCCTCTCTTCCCTTTAGTTTCATTTGTTTATTCTCCCTTTTCTAGCTACATTTCCTTTTTCCCTGGATTTGATCCCTTATTATAGTATTGTGTATTGCAGAGGACATAGCCATATGGATCAATAGGACAATTTGTAGGTGAATGAATTTCTCTCCATGCAAAAATGAAACATTTTCTACTGTTTGGCGTTCAATAAATGGCATTACTGTAGTTTGCAGTGAAAAAAGTTTATTGTGCTTTCATTGAACTTATTTTTTAGATTCTACTTCCTTCGAAGGAATACCGTTTCCAGATACAGGGATCATTCTTCAATAGAAGGAATACTAGTTTTAAATGCAAAAAAGTTTCCTTTGCATTTATATATTTTGGTCTGTGTCATTTTTGGGGCATGCAATGCTGATGTATAAAGTTAGGGAATGATTTAATTTGGAGCCAGCCACTGAGCATCTATTGGACATATCACAGTCCACGGGAGATTTATTTATCCAAACAAATATGTAAATGATCCCCAAACTTTCAGCGCAGATATACTCTTGAAACTTCCAAATGTTGCAAATAAGCCCCAAACTTTGATAAATTAATAACATAAAGGATGTCTACTTTTTTAGTTCAAATAAAATATAATAAAATTTATAAAAAACAAAAAAAAAACACTAAAGCCAAAGTTTAGGAGGTGCTAAAATGCACTTTGATAAATTTAAAGGGGTGTTTTTATACCAAGGTCAAAGTTTAGAAGGTTATTTGCAATCTCTATGGGTAATTTACTAATTTATTAAAATTTATGAGGTTTTTTGCACCATTTGAAAATTCATTGGATATTCGCTCCTATGAGGATTATTTGGGTTCTCCCCCTTCTCTCTTCAAAGTCATGCAGAAGCTAAAATGAGAAAGTATATTGATGATGAATTCAACCAACTATAAACCTTATCGTTTAAGGACTAAATTTATTCTATTATTAAATTCATCCTATCATTATTCAAATTTAGAAGATTTTATTTCCAGATTGTGTATATTGTGTACATCAATTAGTGAGACATAGATCGGAGCATATCTTACAATCGGTTATACAGCCTTTATTTTCAGATTTAAGGAGATTTGATTTTATCTTCATATATAAACCTTATTTTAGACTTCTTTAGTGGTCTATAAATAGCTGTAAATTAATCTTTATGGTCAGATGAAAAATATCACTACTTTCCACATGGTATCAAAGCTGTGGTCTTGGGACACTTGCTCAATCAACCTATGATTAATTTCAGCCTTCGTTGCCTTAAACTATAAGACCCTTTCCTCACCTGACCTTCATCGCTACAGGCAAACAAGTTTGATATTGAGATGCAACTCTAACCTGTGGACTAGGCAAGGCCTCCAAGCTCAACAATGTTGTAGACAAAGTAAACCCTTTCAATTCTTCTAGCCAAATGCCAAGTGGAGAACTCTAAATTATGCATCCATTTCATTGATTGAATGGGAAGAAGAACCTTCAATGGTCGCAAGTGGTGAAAACCTACTTGAAAAGGAAAATGAATAAATCTATTTCACTAGGATAGGACGAATTACAAAGACACTAACTTTGCTACTTTAGACAAGGAGTATTCGACGGTAATGTCATGATCATGGCACCTAATGCAACAAGAAGTGAACAAATATTGCATGTTTCTCTCACCAACAAAACATATGGGACACGTGGGTCAGAGGACTTATCCAAAACCCAACATGCTACTCTCATTCATGAGATTTGTACAAGAAGTGTGACCACGTGTCAAGGTGATCTCTCAATCATAAATTATTATAATATTGACATTAGACTATGGTTTTTTTTTTTCTTTCCCCCATTCTTTTTCCTTTTAACACGCAACTTTGGCTAGAGATGGATTACCAATGAGGGCTTGAGATGCATTGTAACTTAGACGCTTAGACTTTAAGGACGCTTATGGAAAGGGAACATATTTTCTAACTTTCAAAGTTAGATGCAGATTTTGATCAAAATTCGAGTATAAATTCTTGGGAAAGAATAGCTTCCATCACTACAAAAAGTGTATTCCATGGTTATGGTAGAGGAAAGTCGAAGAAATGTGCTACCTGAGGGATCCAACATGGAGATTCTACTACGATTAATCCCAAAAACAAAGAGACAATCGCAGTACCAAGACGGCAACAAGAAAAGAGAAGGGAAAAGAAATGATAGCAAAGGAATTCAAAAGGGTCAGATCATAATATAGCAACTCAAGAAGGCACACTATAAAGAAGTGAAAGGTTAGTGTTATTGAGTAAGTTCAGAAAAGGGTGGCATTGAGAAGTTAAAACGATTGCTCCAGTCCATATCTACCTTGTCAAGTGCATGCTTAATTACTCAATCTAGAAAGTACTTAATCTCTAAATCCTTCGTAGCTAATGGTCAGTCTTGGGAAAATATATGGATACATGATTCCATGATTTCTTGACAACAAAGAGATGGTTGGTGGAATCAATAAGATGAGAGGAAAAGAGATGGGGAAAGAAATGACAGCAAAGACAATATTGAGGGGCTCTTACTGTATTTAGGCTCATCAAACTAAGGAGACATGCTTCAAACTTAACGGAATGGAGAAGGTGTTAAGCAATAGTGGTGGGATTCAAAGGAATTCAGAAGGGTCAGCTCATAATATAGCAACTCAGGAAGAAGCATTATGGAGGAGTAATAAAAGGTTAGTAAAATCAAATGAGTATGAAAAAAGATGAAGTTGAGAAGTTAAAACAGCTGCTTTAGGTCCTTTCTATCTTATTAATTGCATGCTCGAATGTTCAATCCAGAAAGTATCTGGTCTTTCAATCCTTTGTAGCTAACAGTAACATGGATACTTGATTCTGGTGCAATTTACATATGACCTCTAACCCAACCCACTTCGAATCATATAAGCCTACACCTTATTTAAAGAACATCAGAATAGCATACGGTTCTCTTATGAGTGTTTCTTATCGAGGCAACGCTCGATTAAGTCCTTTTTTAAACCTAAAGAGTGCGCTTCATGTCCTAAAGATTTCATCAAGTCTTGTCTGTATACTTCAACTCACTAAAACACATAGATTGTAGTCTCACGTCTTTTGATATTCATCATGTGACACAGGATTTTAACGATTGCATTTGGGGCTAAGGATGGTCGATACATCCTCTGAGATGCTCTAAAGTTAAAAGAGACTAAGCCTTGGATATGTACAATAGGTCAATGTGAGTTGTATATTTGTGAGGAATCAATGTACAGGAACTTCAACATCTGTTAGGAATATTGTCACCAAGTATCTCCCCCATTCCATTTGATGAAGGAAATAAATCTCAACTGATTTTCTAGCGTCTGTGAAAAGCTTTTATTGCAAAATCTGTGAGTTTGCCAAACGTCACTAAAAATTTTATTTTCTTATTAATAAAAGGTCCATTTCTCCATTTTTCCTTGCTAAACATATGGTATCCTTCAAAAATTTCTCACAGTTCTTGAGACAGGTGGTTTACAACTTTGATCGATGGTTGCATAAGAATCACTTGTGTTTATTTAGTGACCCAAAAAAAGGGGAAAAAAAATGAAGTCAAGAAACTTTTTCTGTTTTAGGACCTTTGTTTCCAAAATTGTCATTTCAGGACCTAAGTTTTCGAAAATGCATAGCAGTAGGATTATCATCGCTCTCCACTACAAGTGCTCTTAAAGTTAGATCCTGAAATGGAAAGAACAAAAACATAGATCCTAGAATAAAAACATGAAAAATAGAAAATAATGGAATGACCAGAGTTCTTCAAACTTTTTTGTTTAGGACTGCTATTTTGCAAAATGATCAAAATCAATTTAATATATCTGTAAAAAGAATTTGATTGAACAACACAAAAGATTTTTCCAATTAAACTCTTTCAAATTTGCATGAAGAAGAAGAAATTATCCAATAACTTCATGTGTAAATGTTCCATAAAAGATGGTATTGTAGAAGGAAAGAATCATTATTAATTAAATCTTAGAAGATGTCTTGCATGTCAATCACAAACTCCCGACTAATTTTAGTAAGATATCATACCCATTGCAATACAAAACCGAACTCCTTTAGCTATTGTACAAAATAAGATCCTTGTAGAAGTCCTATGTGAGCCACTTTCTAACATTGTCCACCTTTTGAGTCCCTACCTTTGAAATTCATTGGTTATACATCATGCACCCTTCAAATATGAGTTTGATCGAAGATCATTAAAGTTTATTTTTCTTAGAGTACTCCTATACTAAAAAGGGGTACTTACGTCTTCATCCTCCACGTAGAAGGGTATCAGTTTCTAAAGATATCACATTTGTCAAAGACAAACATTATTTCCAAGTTTATCTCCCAAGGGGAGAAAGTAAATCAAAAAAGAAAAAAAAGAAAATGTGAATATATCAATCTCTTCAAGATTGTAGAATTGTGCATTGTTTAATGAACACAATGGAAAACTCAAGTCACCACATTTAGATTGTTTTTTAGAATAAGAAAATGCAAATACCACAAATACTATGACAAAGTCCCCTAAGGTCATAAAGCACTATGTAAGGAGATAAAGGACCATCCATCCAAAGCAAAAAGAAAGAGATCATCATCACCAGTCTAGCTAGTCTAAGCGATCCTATAAGTAATGGAATTCAGTTTATTGAATCATCTAAGCAGGACATTGTTCAAAGAAAAGAACCAAAACCAAATCTTCCATCGCCTATAGTCAAGAAGTCAAACTTGTGGTAGTTTACTTATGCACTCTATCTTTAATTTCATATCATCAAAAAGAATCCCAACCACCTATCACACATTATAGGCACACTAGACACCATAGCACTTCCAAGAATTGTATGAAAAGATTATAAAGAATGAATTAGTCACAAGCCTATGAGAAAGGAAATGAGTCTATTACTAAAGAATTATATGTAGAAATTAATTGAGACCAAGAACCTGATGAGATTTCAATAGTTATTTACCAAAACATCCATTGGATGGGACTCAACAAAGATAGAAGGCAAAACTAACTGCTAAAAAATACATGTAGACGTATGGAATAAACTATGAAGAATCCATTACCTTAATGGCAAAAATAAATTCTTCAAGAATTTTGATTTCTCTTATGCAGTATGACATAGCTTTTCCACTCCATAAAATGATAAAATACACACATATACAATAGAAACAACCACGAGAAACTCATACCATCAATCTATTGGTACTCATTGGGTATTTCAATGGGTATGGGTAATTAATTAGAGGCACTTCGGCTTTTGATGATCTAGCACCAAAGTATGCCCAAGACCCAACACATAGAAAAGTTAGGGGAATCTACTGGTACTCAATATCCATGAGAAACTCATACCATCGATCTATTTGACCCAAATCATGTTTACAAAGTCATTATCAACATTTTATCAACATAAACACAAGCGAAATCCACTCTATCTTTCTTGGTCGAGCCATAGAGAAATCCGCATCTAAAGGTTTTCCAGATGGCATGCTCAATACCTTGCTTATGGAAAAATTTCATAAACACATTCCAAAACTTAAGAATAAGGAAACTACCTCTCATAACTTGACTGTTGTTTCCAAAATTAAAAAGGAACCTACTCTTCTTGTTGCTCATTACTTTAGTTGGACCATGACGATCCATAATACATGAGCAATCTTTTCAATAATAGGAAAAGGAAGGCTCTTTCAAAGAAAACAACCTACTAGAATATGTTTCCATAAATCGATACCTAACTCGAGCATCTCAAATGGTGGTGCCACTAGCAAGTCATCCCCATCTTAAATAAGGCTCCATTATTTAAGAATAAGGAGTTAATGGGCAAAGTACCAAGGTTTCCTAAGATAATATTTAGATGACAATCATTAAAAATAAGTACAAAAACACATCCTTGTTACACAAAACGCTTACCAAACCATTATCCTTCCATGCCCTTAAAACTATGCTTTCAACCAAAGAGAAGGGCAAAAAAATGTCCTCTTTTCCTTTCCTCTCTCTCTCCACCTAGCCCTTCACTCCCTTTCATGTCCCTTCCCACCCTTCTTGTCTCTCCTCTCTTCTCTCTCTCTCTTCAAGATGTCTCCCTCTTGTTTTCTTTTTCCCCCTCTCCTTGTCATCTTTCTTCTTTGTTCATATAACCTTGTTTTTGTTCATCTAACACCTATCTCCTCCTTTTCTCTCACTCTTCATTGTTTCATCCTACCCTTTCCTTTTGCTTTCTTCTTTTCTATCATGTCTCAAACCCCCTTCTCTCTTCCTTCCCATTGTGTTTCTTTTCATCCGTTTTTATTTGCACGTTAGGTTTTGTCTGTCTTGTTGGTTGGTTGAGTATGTTCATTTTAAGCTCTCTGTTCAATTTCCTATCTAGCTTTTACTCTTGTGTCTGCTCTTGAAGATGAAAACTTTTGCTAGGAGAGGTAAAAATCTCATCTTTCAGGAGGCGGTTACAAAAGCCCTCCCCTCTAGTCCTAAAACCTCTGTGAAAAGTATGAAGAGAAAAAAGTGCAAGGCCAAGATTCCTCTTGTTGTTCTTCATCCTCAGCTCCAGTGAAGAGAAGTCAGCTTGTGTTGATGCATTGGCGACACATTGTTCACTAAAGGAAGTTTTGAATTTGAAGAAAGGCTTATTGGAGGGCAAACGAAGTTTTGAAAAGTCTTTGCAAAATGACACAAAAGGTGAAAAAGGATTTTCTAGCCCTAGCTCTAACTTAGCCCTCAAGGCCCTAAAGGGGAACGCCATGGATGTGAAAGTATGCAATCATGAGTAACTCTACTCTTCAGAAGATAACAAAAGTGGTATAGGAAGCTGAAGCTGGGAATCACAATGTAGGAAAAGTGGTATCTAAAAACTATTCTTCTCTTGAAAAACCAGCCTAATCATTCGTTGTTGTAGTCTTCCCCCCTAATCCTAATGCTCTAACCCCCCAAATCAAGCAAGCTTTGTCTTACCATCCACCACGTCCTTAGGATGGAAAGATTGTTGTCAAATATACCCTACCCTCTACCCCCCTCCCTCTTCTCCTTAGTACAAAAGATAGAAAAAGCATCGTGGGACAAAGGTCTTCTAGAGGTTCTTATCAATGGGTGCGGTTACTTTCCAAATTTGTGGATGAATATTTCCTCCTTCGAATCTTATATTTGAATCTTATAGCAACCTTGGCTTTTTGGCTTACAAATGATTATTCTTGAAAGATGGAGGATAAGAATGTTCCTTAATAGAGTTTGGCCAAAGAAAATGCCCATTTGAGTTAAGGCATCCCCATGGAGTTTCTACACAATGAAGGGGTTAGCAATGCAGTGAGTGTAATTAGGAACCCTCTTCAAGTAGATATTGTTTTTGCAAAGAATGAAAGAGCTCATTTTATTAAGGCTACTGTTAAGATGACAACAGATAGTGAATTCATTCACTCCTTCAAAATGGAGTGTAGAGATAGTTTGATACATCATGTTGATGTGGAGTTTGACCACCTTCCCCCAAGGTATTCTTCGTGCAACATCTTTGGACATAACATCAATAATTGCCCTATCAACCAATGTACCAAAGTTTTTGGTGATCCTAACATGGTCTCTCAAGACCTTAAGCCGAAGTTAGGCAGGGATAAGGAAGATCCACGTTCCCCTGCTCCTCCTTCGACCCCTTCCAAGAGTGTCATCATCAAGGAAGGGTGTGAGCACAGAAGCTTCCTGTAAACCACCCGCACTCATTGCACCTGGAAAAGGCAACAATATCCTGTCTACTCTTAAAGCAGTGAAAATGGATTTTACTTCCTCTTCTATAAATAAGTCACATCCTCTGGTTTTAGAGGATTCAACTTTGAAGGATAAGGAAAACTGTTCTTTGTTGGAAGGTGCTGGATGTCATGGTGATGGTTCTGGTGTCTACATAAAAGATAGCGAATCTCTTGCTCCCTCTTTTGTGCTGGATTCTACTGAACATTCCCAAGAGATTACAGATACTCTGGAATCTATTCAATGTTATAAGCATTCTTCTCCCTTGAGCGACAAAGTAGATGATAAGTAGACAGAAGTAAAGAAGTGGAAAGAACCTTCCAAAAAGAAAAAGAAAGAGCGTGACAAAGCTAGAGAACCCTCTAGACATGCGACCTTATGTTGATTGTGAGCTTTCTTTCTTTTCTTGTAAATATCATAATAGGTACATCGCACATACAAGGGTTGAATGACCCTACAAAAAGTAGAGCAGTAAATAAATTGTATAGTGAGAAGAATTTTTCTATTTGAGGGTTGTTGGAAACTAAAGTGAAAGCGCATAATTTTCAAAGGATCATGAATCATACTTTACCAAACTAGAGTGCTGTTTCCCATCACATGAACTGGCTATGGGTGGCATGGAAACCAAATGTTTGGCCAGTTCATGTCATAAAGTCTTCATATCGGGTTATGCGCTACAAGTGTGAGCTTCTACAACAAAACAGAATCATTTTTATTTCTTTTGTTTATGTGAACAACAATGAGAATGGAAGGGAAGGACTGGAATGATCTTTTAGAGAGAAAATAAAGTATTGCCAAACCGTGGCTCATCATTGGTGATTTCAATGAATGTAGAGAATTAAATGAGAAGTGTGGAGGGATAGAGAACCTACCTAGCGGCATGGAGAGATTCAAATATTGATACTTGCTATCAATTGGAAGTAGAAGACATGAGGTACTTAGGCCCAACTTACACTCAATCCAACCACTGCACGGCTAACCCTATTCTTCATAGGTTGGATAGAGCTCCGGTAAATCTGCGATGGATTGAGTATTATCAAGAAAAAAAGTTGCAAGTTCTACAACCAGGTATATCTGACCATTCACCTTTGGCAATCTCTTTCCCTTGTGCAGGTTCTAGAAGAAGGTGTTCCTTCTTCAAATATTTTGATTTTTTGAGAAGCTATCCGGATTTCCTCCGAATTGTTAAAGAAGTTTAGGCAACCCATATTGAAGGTTCCCTGATGTTTAAAGTTTCAAAAAATCGAAGATCCTAAAACAGACATTTAACTCGAATCATTTTCCTGATATATCAGAATTGGTGGAGAGAGCAAAAGAGGAACTTGATGCAGTTCAGGAAGTGAACTGGTGCAATCCTATTGCAGCAGATTGGGAAAGAGAGAAATATTGTTGTGCCAATTACTATTATTGGAATGCTCTTGAAGAATCCTTTCTTAGGCAAAAATCAAGAGCTACCTGGATCAAATTGGGGGATAGGAATAACAAGTTTTTCTACAGCCAATTGAAGCACAAAAAATATAAAAATTGTTTATCCGCTATTACCAATGCAAATGGTGAAGGAGTGCATTCCTTAGACCATATTAAAGCTTTGGCCACCCAACACTTCCAAATGCTTCTTAATGATAATGCCTCCAACCAAGCAGAAGCGGAAAGTGGCACATATAGAGTGACAGCAAAGGAGGCAATTAAGCTGACCAGTCTGGTGACAAATTTAGAGACAAAGCAAGCCATGTCGTCTATTGGAAAAGATAAGGCCCCAAGTCCAAATGGTTTTGGAGCAAATTTCTTTAGAGATACATGGGAATTTGTGGGAAGGGATGTTTGCTAGGCAATTAATAACTTCTTTGCTTTAGGAAGAGTGCTGGGTGAAATAAATTCAACATATCTCACTCTTGTGCCTAAAAAAGAAAATCCAAAGTATTTTGCAGATTTTAGACCCATTGCGTGTTGCAACTCTCTCTATAAATGTATTTCCAAGATCATAGCGGACCACATCAAATCTACCTTATCGTCCTTAGTAAGTAAAGAGCAATCCGCTTTTATCAAAGGAAGAAGGATGGTTAACAATGCGCTTATTGTACAAGAGCTTGTTAGAGATTATTATAACAACAATAAAGGTGCCAAATGTGCTATTAAAGTGGATTTATCTAAGGCATACAATAACATCTCTTGGAGATATATTGAAAGTGTCCTCTATGCTATGGGGTTTCCTAATCAATTCATATCATGGATAATGGCTTGCATCAGTACGCCTAAATTTTCCACTAATATTAATGAAGAGTTAGTAGGCTATTTTACTGCTTCTAAGGGCCTACAACAAGAGGATCCTACATCCCCTTACTTTTTCGTATTAGCTATGGAAGTTTTTTCCAGTATTATGAAGGAGAATGGAGAAAATAAAGACTTTGGTTACCATTAGAAATGCAAAAAGGTGAAATTAAACCATCTATGTTTTGCGAACGATATTTTGATTTTTTCTAAAGCTGATACGAACTCTCTAAAACATGTGAAGAAGGGGATTGAGGAGTTTCATAGACTCTTAAGCCTATATGCAAATACTTCAAAAAGCCACATTTTTATTAGTGGGGTTAGCTCGGCTCTCAAGGAACAATTGATTGCTTTGATGGGTTATGCAATTGGAAAGCTCCCTATTCGTTATTTAGGAGTTCCGTTGTCCTCCTCCAATTTGACAAAGGCTGATTGTGAGTTGCTTACTACTAAAGTTGTTGCAAGAATAAAACACTGGTCTTCTAAGTTTCTATCCTATGCGAGGAGAGCTTAGCTCATAAAGAGTGTCTTATTCTCTATTCAAGTCTTTTGGGCTATGATCTTTATTCTACCAGCCTCCATCTTAGATACCATTGAGATAAAGCTTAAACAAAAATTTTCGAACAATGAGGAAGAATCAAGAGGAAAAGTGAGAGTAAAATGGAAAGACATTTGTCGACCTAAAGATGAGGGTAGCCTTGGTATCCTAGATATCAAGCATTGAGATAAAGTCGCTCAACTCAAGCATATTTGGACTCTATGGTGATGACAACTCTTCACCTAGGCTTTTTCAGGTAAAAAGCGAAATATTAACAGAAAAGAGCTTAAGATTCATAATGATTCATCTTGACCTTAGCGGAAAATTTTGCAAACAAAACCATTAGCTAAAAGATTACTCAAATGGAAAATTGGCAATGGGAATCTCATTTCCTTTTGTTGTGACAATTGGGATCCCAAAGGCCTACTTATGGATTGGATTGAGGAAAAAGAAAGAATTAGGTTCAGGTATCCTAAAGATACTCTCCTCTACTCTTTCATTACGAATAATGGCTGAAATTGACCTAGAGGGGAGAGATGGAGTGCTATTACTAGGGACCTTTATTACTCAACGAGCCAATTTGACTCCATTCAAAAACAAAAGCATTCACAATCAAGGAGGCCTACTTTGCTAATAGAAGAAGAGAATCAAAGAACTGGACATCTTTTATATGATGTAAAGATAATGCACCACAACATTCCATTATTTCGTAGATAAATGCACAAAAAAGGTTATTGATGTTGGACAAGTTAGTTGGATGGGGTGTAGCTAAGCTGAATAGATGTTACCTATGCCACCAAGAAGAGGAGTGTTATAGAATAAGAATAAGCATTTAAACAATATTGTATTTACTAGACAGTGTAATTAATGTAGTATTAGAAAAGGGTTAGTAGGAACACATTATTTATATATGTTTACAAAAAAGAGATCAATATACACTTATATTACATTTTCTACATGGTATCAAAGCCACAATTTTTTAGGTTTTAAGGAATCATCCGTGGTAATTCCAATAAATTCATATTCATTTTTCAACTTCATTCTTTATCTACACAGCCTACGCAAGACAAAGCATCATCTACCAATTGGTGGATTTGCAAAGTTTCGCAACCAAATGTGCAAAACATAAGCCACACATGTCGCTACAAGTCTTGTCCCTTGCTTCACGTGCTGGTGCATGAAGGCACATGGGACATTGGAAATCCCTCTGACCAACGTCGCTTGTCTCGTCTGGTTCCACACAACATGTTTCTCTAGTTGTTTTTATCATTCTCTCTCCAAGTGTGTGACTTTCGTAAAAATAAGGATCAATTGGTTCCTTTAGGTTTTGTGGTTCCTTCATGTAGATTGAGATTAAGGCTTTTGGTCTTGTAGCAAGATTTTGGTGTTAAGTTAATTTTTTCTTTGAAGTTTGAGACTAGGTTTAGGATTTTCTGGTTCTGAGACTTTGAGTATGCATGGGAAAAAAACAGAAAATTACTGTATCTACAGAAAAATCTGCTAAATTCCTTCAATACCAAAAAGCTTTGAAGAATTTAGCTTACTCTATTATTGCAATTGCTAGGTCAGGTAATTCAAAAAAGTGCCTTGTTTCCTTCTCTTTACAATGGATCATTAACTCAAGCGTTGCTGATCATATGACAAGCAATCCTAATCATTTCACAACTTATAACCCACATGTCTCTTCTTCCCCTATGACTTTACCGGATGGTTACACATCATCTGTTTTGAAGTCCAGCACTATTCATCCTACTCCATTAATTTCTTATCATTGGTCCTAATTCTACCTAATTTTTCTTTTAATCTAATATCTGTTAACAAGATACTCGTGCTCTAAACTGCTGTGTATTGTTCTGCCCTAATTATTGTCTATTTCAAGATCTCACGACCAAAAAAATTATTGGTAAAGGTCATGTTTTAAGCCTTTATGTACTACATACTTAAGTAAGTATACCCAAGTCCTTTGTTAGCTTATGTACTTTAACTCCTTTTGAAGCTTATTGCCGATTAAGATGTCCTTCTTTCCCTACCTTAAAAAAATTGTGTCCTCAATTCCAGGGTATGTCATCTTTGGAATGCAAATCATGTCAATTTACAAAACACCATCGTCAATCCTATGCTTCTCATGTTGATAAAAGAGTAAGTCTGATATGACACGACTTTGACCTCCTATTTTACATATCTATAAAAGGAGGTGTAAAAATGGACTTTTGGATCCACCATCTCAGCTATAGTATGCTGCTTATGTGTGTGTTTTGTGGTGTAGTGTCTATTGTATAATAAATAAATTATAAAAAAAAAAAGGAAGAAGCTGATGTGGAGTCTCTGTTAATGTTAAGTGCTAATGTAGCAGTAAAAAGGGAAAAGCTATAGTGATTCTAATCACTTAGTAATTATTAATGTAGAAGTGAAAGGGGAAAAAGATGAAAAATATGTAGTTGATTATATTTCTTAATTACAGATATGGAAAGTGGAAGAGCAAAAGAGATCCGTTTTAATATTTACAATTAAAGAAAAAGGGGATAGAATTGTGGAAACTTTGCTGCAAAATTAGTTTTAACATGGTTGAGCATTTTGCTCAAGTAATTCACTGTCTCTTCTTAGTCTTTGTTTCAAAACCTTCTAAATGAGAAGTCTTTGTTTCCAAACCTTCTAAGTGAGTTATCTGAGATAGCGAGTTACTTAAGCAAGATATTCAACCACATTAAAACTACTTTTGCGGCTAAGTTTCCACACTTCTCTTCCATTTCTCTCTAATTTCAAATATTAAAATGAATCCCTTTTACCCTTCCACCTTTTATATCCATCATTAAGGAATATAATCAACTACATATTTCTCGGCTTTTTACCCTTTCACTTCTACATTAATAATTGCTAAGTGATTAGAATCACTACAACTTTTCCCCTTCTACTACCGCATCAACACTTAACATTAATATCAACACTTAACATTAACACAGACCCCACATTAACTTCTTCCTCTTTTTTATTTTTCTATAATTTATTTATTATACAACACACACAAAAGCAACACACTAAAACTGAGATGGTGGATCCAAAGGTCTATTCTTATACCTCCTCTTATAAACATACAAAATAGAATGTCGATACCGGGTTATATCAAAGTACTCCTTTTAAGTTAGTGCATTATGATATTTGGAGTCCTCTAATTACATCTAAAACTGAATTTTGTTATTTTGTTATGTTTGTTATGATTTTTTTACAATGACCCAGCTTTATTTAACGAAAAATCGTTCTGGGTTATTTTCTCACTTTACTGCCTTTTGTGCTAAAATTTAAACTCAATTAACGCTCATGTATGAATTTTAAGAAGCAACAATGCCAAAAAATACTTATCTAAGGCATTTAAAACTTAAATGACTAAATAGGACCCTATTCACCAGACTTCATCTGTTGATACACCATCTCAAAATGGTGTAGCTAAAAGAAAAAGTAGACATCTTCTTAAGACAGCCAAGGCACTCTTATTTCAAACACATATTCCTCAACACTTTTCGGCAAAAGCTATTTCAATAGCATGTTTTCTCATTAACCATATACCTTCATTAGTTCTTTAAGGTGGGGTTCCATTGATGGGATCTAGCGGTAGAATTTAAGAGAAAATGAATGCACTTTTGTTGATTTAATATATGAATTGTATCTACAAAACTCTGATCTCTCTTTAGATGAGAGCCATGAGCAAAAACTCACCTAAGTACATGAGCATAAGCTCATAGTTCTAGCAAATTGTTCTAACAACAAGAATACCTAGAATGCCCTTCTAACTAACTCTGAGGCTATTTATAGTATCGACTAGCTAAAATATCTAAAGTAATGGTGAATACCACATAAGCATACATCCATGCATTACTAAATGACACCTGTACACATACTACTTACACACACACACACACACTGTACATGAAAGAAAAAAAACATTGTACTACCCCTAGTTCGTATCAATTCCATCCCCCCATAAGACAATCCTTGCCCTCAATGATAGAATGTGAACTAAAGAAGTATTATCCAACCCTTTTGTTAACGGATTGTGGAGCTTGATGTAAAAAATCTGTTTTTTCATCCCATTCCCAAACACAACCTGATCCATCTTGGTCGTCTTCCAAAAACATCACTCGCAAAGATTTATTAGGACACTTGTGAGTAGAAAAATAGGGCTAGTCACACTTAAAGCAAAGTCCATTACCCAATAGTCATGAAACTCTGCATTACCCATTTGTTTTTGGCCATGAGATTTCTTCAATCCAACTCTAGGCCGATGGTGTGAAGAAGAAATAGTGGGCTCGGTCTTGATCACCCCTTGATGACAAATAGTAGAATGCAAAGGCACACTTTTCTTAGAAGATATAGGTTCACTAAGGGAATGAGCTATGTAAGAATTGCAAGATACCAAGGTACAAGGAGAAGTATGACGATAGTGAAGCAAAGAAAAAGACTTGTGTCAAATACTGTCAACCTTAGGATTGAACTAATTGACACCATGATCAATAGGAGAAACCAAAACAATGCCATAGGCAAATTCACATTCCACTTTCTTGGCAAGCTTATCACCATAGCAAGGGAAGTGGGAGTAAGAGTATCCAATTGCACTTGAATTTCTTCCCACAAACCTCTCAAAATAGAGCTAAGTAGTTGAGATTCAGTCATTGGTGGAGCTGGCGACACCAAAAACTCAAACTCTTCGATAAAATGTTCAACAAAATCAACTTGTCAAAGTTAAGAGAGGCATTTGTATGGATTAGCCAGTGAAAGGCCACCAAAACAACAACGAAACAACTCCTCTTTCAACACTGGCCATTGAGATTAAGTAATCATTGTAGAAGAAATTATAGCCAATGGACAATGTGGCCGCGTACACACAAAGAAGCCAATGCCACTTTGCACATGTCACTAGTATGAGTGACTGCAAAGTAATATTCGATTAAGATAAGCCAAAGTGCAAGATCAGAACCATCGAAAAGAGGAAGATCCAGATGAGAAGCTCGGATTTGATGGAGTTCATCTACTCTAAGGCGCCAATGCTCATCAACGGCATTTGCAAAAAAATTGCCAAGAAACTGCTCGAATCCAAACAACATACTTGTGGAGAATCTAAGATTGAAGGCCAATTGGAGCTTTGTCATTTGACTTCGAAGTCAACAAAATCTCACCTGGATCGTCAGATGCTGAACAATTCAAATGCAATGCATTCACCAGCATATTTTGGAGTGACTTCAATGAATCTTGAACCAAGGCAACATCACCATCTAAGACAACTACTTGAGTCAATAATCCTTTTTCATCGCAGTCCATCCTAGCAACGTGAAGCTTGACATTAGTGATGTCTTTTTGTAGCTCTGTCATCAAATTCTCTAAATCTTCAATGCGAGAGTCCAAGCGAGTCATGGTTGAACAAGTTGAAGACAAGAAACGTTGATTTGGAGGAAGAGCTAACAAAGAAATCAAGTAGCAATGAGTCCAAGTCCGGAGACTGTGCCAATTGATAGGATCTGGCAGTATAATTTAAGAGAAAATGAATGTACTTTTATTGATTTGATATATAAATTATATCTACAAAACCCTAATCTCTCTTTAGATGAGAACCATGAGCAAAAGCTCACCTAAGTACATAAGCATAAGCTCACAATTGTAGCAAACTGTTCTAACAACAAGAATATCTGGAATGCCCTCCTAACTAACTCTCCAGCTATTTATAGTATTGACTAGCTAAAATATCTAAAGCAATGGTGAATACCACATAAGCATACATCCATGCATTACAAACACAACACCTGCACACATACTACTTACACACAGATACTGCACCTGAAAGAAAAAAACACATTGTATTACCCCTAGTTTATATCATCCTTAGAGCATACCTTTTTTCCCACAAAACCTATCTTTCATATTGAACCTCACATATTTGGTAGCACATGCTTTGTTCAATACATTTGCTCTAATGTCACCAAGTTAAATTCTAGGATATTCTCAATTATAGAATAAGAACCATTTAAATAATATTGTATTTACTAAACAGTAATTAATGTAGTGTTAAGTAAAAGTTAATGAGAACACATTATTTATATATATCACTCATTGTATGTATTAAAAATAGATCAATGTACACTTATATTACATTTTCTACAAGGAGTAACATCTCCATCTATTTTTGTCGTATCCTTTTGCAAAGGCCACTTGGATGGGAATAGAAACTAACATAGGGTAGAGAAAAGCTAAACCATCGGAAGCTTGTGTGTTGGAGGATTTTTTGGATGCTTCAATTTCTAGAAGGCTCAATAAAAAACAGAAAAGGGCATTTGCAGCTAGATGTTATTATCTTTGGAAAAAGACAAATTAGGCGAGGGGTGAATGAAACTACCAACAGCTCAAAATCTATAAAGAGAATAGTTCTAGGATATATTTAGAAACTTTTCTATGTATCTAACATTTTTGTTGATTACTATTCGTCCTTAGTGTCCTTTTCTATTTGTTTAGACACTAAGGTCAAATAGTAGTGTGAGTTCTTGTACACATCTTACATACAATTTTAGTGCAATGATATTTCTCTCATTCACCCAAAAATAAACCAAAAAAAAAAAAAAAACCCAAAGAGAAGGGCATTCTCCTACTTGGGGAACAGTCACTAAAAGCTATGTCTAGATACATAGCACCCCTTTCTGCAACTGAAGGGAGATGGCACACCTTAGGTATCAGACCATGAGAAATCGAAGGAATAAATTGGAATTCAAACTCCAAAAAACAGATGCTTCCCTAGGCAAAGCTTTTAAGAGGATGAGTAAAGAGCAAAAAGGATGGTTTTGGTTTCTGCATTCAAAATCCAATTCACTTGCTCTAGAGTTGTATTACTAAAGCAAGATGAGCTAAAAAGTTGCTCTTTAAAAGGAACATAGTACATATTGTCCTTTAGCAAAATTGGAGTTGACCAACCACTAACTACATATTCACTTAGGAGAAAAGGGATTGCCATTCCACCTTATTCCGTTATTACCGTATTCACTTTATTTTTGCTCCTCGAAATCACAATTCTTAAGAATTTTAATTCCTAAAAATCTTGTAATTAGCATTCTTAACATGAATATCAAAATTATAATTCTATAATTCGTTTGAACTTATAAAATCATACAAAATTAATAAAATTGTATACTTATAAAATCATATATCAAAATTCATAATTTTACCAAAAGTATGCATATAAATGATTTCACATCCATTTTAACTAAAAAAAAATATAAAAAATCATAAACTTGTAAAATTATATATTTAACTCATAATTTTAACAACCATGATTAGATCTACCCCATGAATTGCAATTTCCAACTCATTTCCTTCTGTTTATTCCTACTATGCCCTCATTATAACTCAAAAATTACACTATTTGCCCTCATAAACAACAGAATCAAACTTCTTCTCAATCTCTCCTCCTCATCTCCTCCTCTATACTATTCATCTCCTTCCTCTTGATCTCCTCCTCTCCATCTCTCCTCCCTCTTACTCTCTTCTCCCTTTCTCCTGATCATTCTGTCAATCTCTATGACACAAGGTTAGGGTTTCAAATTAAAGTAGAACTCGAGATTGGGGTTAAGGTTAGCTTTTGAATTAAAGGGAAAACTACAATGGTGGATTAGGGGTTAGTGTTAAGGTAAGGTTTCCTCTCTCTCGATCAATTGTTGGAAGGGGAAATTGAAGGGAAAACCGTATTGTCTAAATTTCCACTTCTATGTTTTGTCAAGATCTTCTCAAATTACAAGTTAAGGTTTCACTTTAAAGACAAATATTATCATCATCATCTTTTGATGTAAGCCAATTTCAAGCCAAATTAAGATTAAGGTTTTGATTTCAAGATGAATTTCATCATCATCATCTTTCTAATAAGATGATCTTTTCTCAATTTAGGGTTAAGGTTTCAATTTGAAGATGAACTTCATCATCGTCATCTTTCTGTGTTGGGTTTTTCAACACAAACTTTTTCCTCATTTGGTTTAGAGTTTCAATTGCAAGAAGAAGATGAAGAAGAAAGAAAAGATCAAGAGGATGAGATGAAATTTTTTTTTTATTATTATTATTCAAATAAACAAGGATATTTCAAGAATTTCATATTCTATTCATGTCTTTCTCTCTCTTAAATACTAAACACCATAATATATATTCACAATTTATTAGAATCCTAATCTATTCCTTAGTGAACCACCAACCCCCCCCCCCCGGCTGAGGCCCTTGCCAGTTCCATTCAACGAACTAAACGGACCATAAGATTTCAACTACTTTATTGGCATTTCAACCTAAGTTTGCATTGTTAGCTAAATCAACTTCTTTAGGTAGAGAGTTATAAAAAGTGGAAGTCGCTTCTCTACATGAAGAAGCAATCCCCTCCTTGCCCTAGTTTCAAAAAAAGAAAATAAAGGAGAAAATTAGACACAAGGGCATAGAGAAAACTAACCCTGGCTTTCCAACAATAGGAACCTCTTACAATGGGGAGCCACAATCAAAGAAACAAGTCACCAAGAGAGCATGTAGACAAAAAGGAGGGGAAAAGAGAATGAAAGAAGGTGTTTAGAATGTGGATTCCCTAAGAAAAGAGGCTTCTTGATATTGGTTTGGAGGGAAGGTTGCTTAGGGTAGTTTCCCGAAGAGAAGAGAACATTTTCTCACTCTAGAAAAGCTCAAGACCCTCTATCTTATAGGCCCCCAATTGTCACTATGAATCATTGTAAAAGGGGTAGAACGCTTGTAGGGAAGATGGGAATAAGAGCTGTAGGTAACTTTAGATTAGTTACAAACATCGCATTGAAGGTTTTTCAATATTGCACTTTTGAACAATTATTGAACAAGTTTCTTGAAATACACAAGGTAACCTTCACAGTTAACGCATACCTTGTGAAGTTTCGAACACAATTGTTTTGTGCCCTGGCTTTCAGCAATGGTCACAAAAGGGTCTTCCTTTTCTTCATTGTGATTTGTTAGACACATCACCTACAGAGCAGAACCATCATTTGCTTTAAAGCCTTATGCGAACCTAACATCAGTATTTTCCATCTTAGTACGCTGCTAACTTCAGAAAATGCTTCTTGAATGCATGATTCCAAGTACTCTCCCTCTGATTTCGTAGAGATTTCTTTTAAGTTCCATAAGAAACTTGAAAACACTGAGTCTCCATGATCTTTCTGTACAAAAAGCCATCGTCTGTGCACTTGCACTCATGTTCCTCAAAGAGGTCTAATTTTGCCAATACTTTGCAGGTGTGTCGAAGTATTGTGTGACTGATGACCCCCCTTGTCTGAAGTCACGTAGGAAACTCTCAACCTCAAAGAGTTCAGATGTATCTTCACTGCTAAAGATTTTCTCCTCGCAATATTAATTTTCAGCTTCCAGGCTTTGAAGGTTGGATTTTCCTTTTTATAGAATAGCAATAATTCCAGTGAGATAATCATCCTTTCCTCTCCCACAGAACATCAACATTGATAGCGTGCCTCAATTACACAAACAAGAAGTAAACTTATTGATATAAAAAAAATTGTTACACTCCAAACAGCTATGAATGGTCTCAAGCTTTGTTTAGCTCTGCTAGGCTTCAATCTTTCCAACTTCCTGAACTCTGCTAACTACCATTCTAAACTGTTTATAGGCTAGCCAACTAACAACTGCCAATTTAGAAAGCTCTAGACAAGAAAATATCTACCAACTAATATGTAACTTACTATAACAGTATACTGACAGCTAACCATAACAAACAAGAAATAAAAGAAAACAATACAATCAACTAATGTTATGCCTGGGCAACTGCTGAAGAATCCTTGAAAGCATATCAATCATGGATTGTGACTATTGGAGATACGTGTCGCCATTTAGTTATAGCCAGTGATGAGAAGAGTGCTGCCATGAGATCCACCAGTGCCGCTAATGATGATGAGATCTTGATCCAAGGTGATTTTAAACAAGTGGCTTCGTCAGTCTAAGGCTCTGCCGCATTAGAATAGAGAAACTGCTCTGATACTAAGCAGTAAGAGACTATTTTTCTACTCCATAAAAGAATAAGACACACATACTACCTTCCAATTTATTTAATATACTCCCCTGTTCTCAGTAATACATAGTTTTTTATGACTCAGAAATTATTTTTTTTAACGGAAGGTCACGGCCATAACAAGACTGGCTACCTCCTAGCACATGCTCCATTCCATAAGACCAACGCACCAGCTTAGTGTGATTTGCACTATGTAAATAACCCAAATAAAAATCCTTGGTGTGATTTAAATCCAAAACCTCATATAAGCTATCATGGTAGTATCTTGGGCCTTAACCACTAGGCCAACCTTTGTGAGGTTATATGACTAAAAGTTTATTTCTATAAGAAACTGTAAATATCCTTTCGGGGACAGCAGATTCCAACATCTTCTATGTTTGATTGACCTCTTTCACAATTTGATGTAAAAAACACCTTCTTGCATGGCAAGATAGAAGAAGTCTTTGTGGAGCCCCCTCCAAGATTTGACAAATCATCAAGGAGCAGTCAGGTATTTATGCTAAAAAAGGCTATCATGTTAGTATCTTGGGCTTTAACCAGTAGGCCAACCTTGTGAGGTTATATGACTAAAAGTTTACTTCTATAAGAAACTGTAAATATCCTTTCGGGGACAACAGATTCCAACATCTTCTTGGCATGTTTACTTAGGGGGAATGGAATTGCCATTCTCCTCTTATTCTTTATTACCGTGTTTAGCTTGCATTTAAACTTCATAATCACAATTCTTCTGAATCCCAATTCCTTAAAATTTTGGAATAGAGATTAATGAGAGGAACCTAAGAATCGGCATTCAGTGTATGTTTTTTTCTTTTTCCCCGATACAACCCTGCTTTACTTTCGTACTTCTCTTCTTGTCTTCTTCGTCCTCAACACTTTCTCTCTGTTCTTTTACTTCCGACCAACAACAGAAGACATCAACGTACACTTTCTCTCTCTTCTTTTACTTCCCACCGGCAACAGAATCCTGACATCAACGTATGGGCTGCAACACCCCTAACAACGTCAAGCTGCCAAACCACCCTTTGCCGCCTTACTTCGGGCTATTCTCTCTCTTTGAACTTTTTTCTTCTCTCTATAATCTGTTCTCTCTTTCTCTTGCTATGCGATTTGTTCTCTCTCTAAGCTTTCATCTTCTCTCACTTTCTGTATGATCTGGTCTTGTGCCAAAAAGTGGAACACCTTCAACACCCACTGATTTCTTACTGTCTCTCTAGGCACTGAGACAAATTTTTTTGATGGACTTTGCCAAACAAATTTGATCCGCTCTGTGTTGTTTGTGTGAACAGAGGGAGGAAGACGACAGTGGGTTAGAGTTAGGGTTAGAAAGGGAATTTAAAACAAGGGCAAAGTAGTTATTTTGATCATGTTCTATGTCTATTACTTGTGTATCTTTTTTTCCAAGAAAACAATGTAATGTTAATTGCAGATTTATTTAATTACTAATGAGTCTTAATTCCATTACGTATTTATTCCATGCGGTCAAGTGAACACACCATCTATGTTTGATTGGCCTCTTTCACAATTTGATGTGAAAAACACCTTCTTGCATGGCAAGATAGAAAAAGTTTTTGTGGAGCCCCCTCCAAGATTTGACAAATCGTCAGGGAGCAGCCAAGTATTTGTGCTAAAAAAGGCCCTTTATGGCCTTAAACAATAACCAAAAGTGTGGTTTTGAAAGTTCTTTATCACGATGATTTATTTTGTATCTAACAAAGTTAAGGGGATTGCACCTTTTCTCATTAAGCATGGGGAAAATAGAAGACCCAAGGTTGTTATGTTATAGTATATATGGAGGACATCCTAATGACAGGAAAGAATACTGTAGAAAGAGACTCTAAAGCAAAATTTGGCCTGAGAATTTGATATTTAATATCTTGGAAAACTTAAATAATTCTTGGGAATAGAGGTGGCCTACCCAAGACAGGGAATTTCCCTATCACAGAGGAAATGCACCTTGAATATGTTGAGAGAGACTGGGAAATTGAATAGCAAAGCAGTAAAATCTCCTGACCACTGGCTTGGATTAGAGACTAAAGGAAGGTTGGTTGATAAAGGTCAATATCAGAGATTAGCAGGAACGTTTAATGATGAGACAAAAGAAACTCAGCTCCAGGCAGTTGATCAGATGCTGCAGTACTTGAAAGGGATCCTGGAAAAGGCCTCTCATTTAGGAGAGAAGGACAGTTGAATATCAGCCTATACTGATACTGACTATGCAGAGCCCTTCACTGATAGCACTTTGGAGTGTGGGATATATGCAGTTGTTTTGTGGTAATAAATCAGCTATAAGTATAGCACATAACGTCGTTCAGCATGAAAACACATTGAGATTGCTAGCCTTTTTATTAAAGAAAAGCTGCATGGAGAGACCTTTTAGTGTACCCTACATTCCTTCATACAAACAGCCAGCAGATGTTCGAGTGAAAAGGTTGCCTACTGCAAGATTCCAAAACTTACTGTACAAGCTGGGAATGTCATATATCCGCTCACCAGCTTTAAGGGGGCATTAATTCCAGATTTTTTGTACATTTTTTGCACCTTGTATATCAATTGGTTAGAGTTGGTGGATCTCTTGAAAATTAATTAGTCTTTAATTCCAGGTAGGAAGATTTGATTTTATATTTGTATGTAAGCCTTATGTTAGAGTTCTGTGGTAGTCTACAAGTAACTACAAATCATTCTTCATAAATTAATGAAAGGTAGTATTACTACTTTCCACATTCAGCAACTTACCTAAATTCCTTACCTCTTTTACACTGCCAACAAACAGGCAATGTATTAGATTTTCACAATTTCAAACTTAGAATTTTGCTTTTAAATATTCAGTATCTGGTTTGCAGTTTATCAAGGAGCCCCTCAAAAAGCATTTTAATCATTTTAAATAGGAATTTATGTGAATGTGATATGGTACAATATTATCAAGCATCGGATTTTCTATATTAAAGTATAATTTCTAATGATTCATTGCTTTTGATAATTATGCTCTGATGACAGATCTTACTAAATAAATCCTTATTTTACATGTCTACCATTTATAAGAGTATGCCATGGAATAATAAATTTTTAGTCAAAATAGATATGTAAATTCCTAACTAGCATTTATCCAGATTAACTGCTGAGTAACCAAGGAGAAAGTAGCTTTTGTAGAGATCTATGAGTTGCAGAATCACTCCAAAGACAGTCATATGAAAACATAAAATGTATAGATTTCTCATTAAAGACAGCTTAGTACAAATCAGAAACAATTATTTTGTAAATAAATAAGCTCTCATTTAAGAAGAGAAATGAGAATGTACAAAGAGGGACCAAAGTACAAAAGACAAGATACAGAGTGAACAAAGTAAAAAAGGAAACAAAAGCTCCAATAATTCCGAAGGAGTGACTGACTAAAACTAATAAGAAATATTAAAACTTAAGAAATGAGACCTCCTCTTTTACTACCTACAATGGCAACACCGAGAAACTTCCTGAGATAAACAACATATGGAAAATTACCTCACAGAAAAGGTACAAGAAGATTAACATAACAAAACCATCATAGAACCATTGTCCAGGTGAGGACTATTGTCTGGAACAGGAACAAAGAAGAACTGGAATACTTAAAGAAATGGTGAATAGTAATTGTAATTTACCTCGGTCTTCATGTTTCTCCACCATATTCAAAAGTATATCACTCCAGATTATTCTGTTATACATACAACAGCCCTCATCTGCCACTACTCTTCACAGCACAGTTCAATTTAAGAGAAGAGGCTTCCCACATGATTCATCAGCGACACCATAATCCAGGCTAAGCTCCCTCAGAGGAGGAATGTTCTCCATGGCAAACAACATGAGATGAGGAAACGAAATGTTGTTATGATCATAGAGTACATATTGAACAAATACATTGGGAGTGGAACTGTGGCTCATATAACAAGCAACATTCCTCATTTTGGAGACATCCATTGCAAAATCCAAGGGAGGGAGGGAAGGATGTGAAGGGCGGACATACCCAGGGAATATTCTTGATAAATCTCCCCAATCTGCCCATTTGGCAGGAAACCTATTAGGATAGACCAACGAGTCCCCATTCATTGCAAAAATTTGGGCCTGGTCTCTCGTTAATACAACACCCGCATATTCGCATATAAAAGCACCTGCCTGTATCAAATCCAGTGTCCTTACAGCCCAACCAATCTCTCTTGATCTGAAAACCTCCAATCTATGCTTTAATCCCTTTTGAGACACACGATTCCGGCAATTTGGAGGACACTTGCAATATGGGCCACATTCAAATATCACCGGCTTCCCTCTCACAAGGACACCATTATGGTCATATGGGAACTCACCACCGTTCTTAGTGGAGCAGAAGCAGTCATCCCTACATCCGGTTATACATTCACAGCCGCTGCCACTTCCACTTTGATGCACCAAATAGGGAGGAAACACAGTCCTCGCTAAATACTCGTAAAACAATGGGTCATTGCAAGTGTCAATGTCATTAAACAAAAGCACCGGTATACCTTCCTTCTTCATGGAAAGATCCAGAGTAAGATATCCCTGTGGCCTCATATTCAATGGTTGACTCCTCAGACCAGCAGCAAACCGCATTGAGGCACTGCCCATTTCAGTCTGTCCCTCGATTCTCGACAACTTATACTTATAGACACCAAAACCAGACTTACCAACATCAAACCAGCATTCAAGAATCCTATACAATCCATCATAGACATAAACCTTACTCCCAATCATCCCCCCATACCTAATTCCCCTAATGACCCTAACCTCAATCCCGTAATGCATACTTCTCTCCATTGCCAAATTCCCACCTTCCAATTTCTGGTGCGCACACTGTCTATTAAACTTATCCTGGCCCCCATGACCCGAGTATATAATCACATCTCCTGCATCCTCATCATCCTCATACCCACCCGAAACAATAACACTTGTAGCAATGGGCTCGCCATTCGAACTCTGACTAGCAGTTAAATAGTCAATGCCGGCTTGGGGCTGACCGTGCAACCCAACAACAACTAATTCCATTCTATAAAAGAACACATCACCAATATCAACACCCGGTATCGACCCGACAATCCTCTTATCCCTATTTAACCATAGACCATGATTTCTCATTACGGAGGCAGCAGCTAAATCAGCTCTCATTCTCCTACCATCGGAAACATTATCTTGCGCCATCGAAAGCACACGAAGACTATCATAAATTAATCGGGTACGCCTTACCATATCGCGGAAATATCTCTGGTCCTCAACCCCAAGATCGGAGACACGTACCAGCTCCGAAGAACGCTGAGGGTACTTCTTACTGCTGCTAGGAGTGGCGGGCTTGGGCGGAGGAGCTAATTGGTTATCCGGAACGGGGACAATGGCCCGGGAATCGGGGTCAAGCACCTGAACGTCGCCGTTTCCACCGTACTTTTTGCTAAAAGCGGTGCGGAAAAGCTCGGAGATGCGGTAGAATTCGGAATAGAGGTGGTCGCCACCACCGGAGGAGTCGGAAGGGGTACTTTGGGTATTTGCTGAGCATTGAGGCGTGGTATTGGAAAATGGAGTCTGGGGTTGTTGGTGGGGAGTTTGTTGGGATTGTTGGTAGGGCGGGATAGACGCTATCGGCTCGTCGTGGGGTTCGGTTTTCGGCTCGATTTTAGGAGTGATTGTGGCAGAAATTGGTGGGTCTGGGAGGAGATTCAAGTCTTGAAATGGAACAATGGAGCCCATTTTCGGGTCTAATTTGGAGACCTGAGCCGATTTTTTATGAAAATGAGGTTGATCTGTTTAGGGTTTAAGCTATGTTTGTGCATCCAAGGGTTTTTCAGGTGAGGTTGAGTTCATTTTTTGGGCCTTGTGAAGAAGAAGAGGAAGAAAGGAGCTTGGGGAAGAGAGAGAGAGAGAGGGGAAGAGGAGGAGGGAAGAGGGAGGAGGCATAAGTAATAAAGGAACATATTTTACATGTAAGAAAGTCAGTAGAAGAGAGAGGGAGAGAGAGAGAAAACAGAAGGGGGGGCTTTGGAGTTATTGAACTTTTAATATGATGTTACGATTACGATATTTGGAAAATCTACTGGACAAGACAATTTCAAATTTCAAAATTAATGGACGACGAAGTTAGGGAAATAGCTTTTTAGTGAAAAAGTGGATAATAACTATTGGTCTATAGGCCAAACCCACTAATATATAAGAATTTAGGTTCTTTTCACTATATTCAATTATTATTATTAGGTAATACATATTATATATATATATATATAAATACATATTAATTTGACTACCAATTATCTTTAGATATATAATTATAGTAATATGATTGATAAATATATACATTTATATACATGATATATATATTATTTAAAGAAAAACAAAAAAATCACAAAATTTAACTACTATTCAATTCCATAAACTTTAACATAAGATCTTATTATATTTCCCTTTCTTCTTCCACTTTCTTTTTATCATCATAGCCATCCTTTTTCTCTCTCTTTCACTTCTCAAACCCTTTTTTCCATCTATCTCTTCCCTTTGATTGCTAAAAAAATGACTTTCTTTCATAATTTTAATATTTTTTTTTCAATCATATAAATACTTTTCATGTTACTCATCTATTTATCAACCCACATTTTATTAATGATTATACTAGAAATCGTTTGAAATATTTTATCCAATTAAATTCAAAAAATTCAAGAAATAAATCATTCAAATTAAAATAGTTATAATTTGATTGTAAAAGTTTTAAAACATATTTAATGTGTATATGTGTGTGTGTGTGTTTTTTTTTTACGCCCGCATCATGGATGTACGGTAATGAATTTTTGTTAATAATGGCACATCACGAGTTAAATCTATATTATTTAAGTCATATTACCATTTTGGTGTCTTTATAATATTTTTTAAATATTTAGTTACTAAAGTTTTCAATTTACAAAACTGCACAAAAATTATGGAGAAATCATTTAGAGAAATTAGGTTTACAGAAGTTATTTAAGAAAAGGGAATAAGTTACAAGATGTTAGGAGAAATAAGGTTTGGAAAAATGAAATATATTGAGGTTATCCCCAAAAAAGTTGAGTATAAAAAAGTTGTTTGGAGAAGTTATTTATTTACTTAATTATTTTTGTTGGTTTAGCATTGTATCAGTATCGTGATTGCTAATGTAAATAATAATTCGCAAAACGAGTTACCTTGTTTCACTTTCCTAATAGCTCACTAAGAAGACACATTTGTTTGATTTAATTCTTCTAAATTTTCCTTTAGGCATGCCTTTAAGGCAAAGATAACATCTAGTATACTATCTAACCAAAAAGTAACTTCAAAAAGCGCCATTTGAATAGAGTACAACATCCACTTCAAATGTCAGACAAAGCTAATATATTCGTCATCTCCCTATTTAGTGTTATGTATGGATCTTGATATCCTCTAGTTTAATAGGAAAACCACTTATTTATAATTTTATTAAGATAAGTTACAAATCAATAAAATATTTTAATAAATAAATAATTTTATAACTCTCAATAAGTTTATCTCTTTATTTTTTTCTATTAATAAGACTATGACATATTCTATAATCTTTTCTAGAGACATGACATGCAAAAATATTAAAGAGAAATCATAAAAATAATCCTCCAACTTGTGTTGCTTCTCTATTAAAGTTATTTCTCTTTTCAACTTTTTTCTTATCAAGTTCCACCATTTAAATTTATTATTATATTAATATATTTGTGAATTATCCTTTTTTAATTTGTCTCTTATTCTTATCTGTTTTGTATCTGATTTTTATCTATTGGAATTGTAGTATTGAAAAACTATTTGACATGTATATCTATTTTGGTTTCAAACCTGATATTGTATTTTTTTATCCTATCATGTTTAACTAAAAAATGGTGAGATAAAAATGAGAATCAGGAAGCAAGAGTCCATGTACTTTTACGCAAAAGCTTAACAAGTATATTTTATACATTAGGAAAGAAGTTTTTAGATTTTTCTCTAATTATAAAACTAAATAAAGGAATAATAAATCTAAATTTATAGGAATTTAAAAATGATGCTAAACCTAAATGATGGAAAAGTAAAATGCAAATTAACTTATTTCATTAACCTTTTTAGCTATTCTACTTAAGTCCCTCGACTTTCCAAAACCACTAGAGTAATAACATGTTTGGTTTGCATAGTGAAATACGTTAGAAATATAATTACAATTCTTATACATTTTTTTATCTTGGGGGAGAAAATAAGAAGGAAAGAAAGAATATGCAAGTAAAAACTATAAAAGGAAGGAATTATGAAAGTAAAGAAAATGGAAGAAATCTTAATCATTATTAAAAAATAAGGTGCAATATAAAATGAATTACTAGTATACCAAAATAACATGAAAAGACATGGTATATAATTGGTAAAATAATAAATTTAATAACATTTTCACTTTCTCTCCAATTTGGACGAGAACCAAATTTTGGTGAGGTTAAATGAAAACAGTACTTCCTAACTCCATTTCTCTAAATTTTCCTTACTTTTCTTTCTAAGTTTTTCTTCTTCTACTAAATAAGGAGAAAGTGTATTCAATTTTCCTTTCCCTTCTAACTCATTCTCACGTTCAAGACATAGGCTTAAAGAATAGGATAAAGGAGCAGGTAGGTATTATAATATATTGTAAAAAGGAAAAAAAAAAAACCTATAAAAAAGGTTGTTCCCTTTACTTATGAAGGGGTTATGCTTCCTGATTTTGTCGTAATAGCATATTTGTAGCATTAATATAACATAAACTAAAGGCAAAAATAGGTCTACATAAAATAAATGTTTATTCTATTCTATCATATGGAGTTTACCTAATGTGTACCAAGTTCTTCTCTCATGTCCCTTACTGAATAATGAGTATTCATGGTTGTATAGTTTAGATTTTCTTATTAAGAAAATGCACAGCTTTTGGACTAATATTAGTCTTTATTAGAGTAAAAATAAAAAGAAAAATGACTTAAAATGGAACAACACGATTTTTTAACTTAAAAAAATAGAAAAACAAAAACACAAAGCATATGATATATGAATTTATCCTTCACATATATATAAAAGCGAAACCCTATCTTTATTTTTTATTTTTTGAAAAATACAAATTTAATCCTCAAGGTTTCAATGTTTTTCTATTCAGTCATAAGCTTTTTATTTTTTGCATTCAGATTGTCAACATTTGTAAACATTTACATACGGGCCCTTTTATTGATGCTGTTAAATTTTTCACCCATATATAACATATAGCATGATCTAATTAGTTGAAATAATTAATTAAAATGAAAATAATAATACGTATTATCAAAGTAATTTATCAAAAATATAAAAAATTGAAAATATTAAAAAAAATAAAAGTTAAAAAAATTTGCAAAATAAATGAAAGGTAACATAATCATACAATATATTGTTATTCAAGTGATTAATTAAAAAATTAAAAGTTTGAGAAAATTAGGGAAAAAATTGGAACATAAAAAAAAAATAAAATCTAACCATTAAGGGTTGGGGGTAGTCGATGACCACCTTAAAGTGGTCGCCTAACTCTCATTGAGTGGCCGATTGGCCCTTTTGTAGCTAAATAGCTACAATTTATTAATAGTGGAGATAGTTGCCCAACTTAAAGAGTTACCCCTAAGAGAAGGAGGGGTAGCTCTACAACCCAACTCTATTAATTTAAAAATAATAATAAAAATAAGTAAAAACTTAATAGTAAGCTTTGAACAATCTTCTTTTTTAAGTAGGTCCCCATTTAGTCTATTAATAATCATTGTTTTAGCCATCCCAACTAACCTTAGGCCTTGAGTGGTAAGATGTCTTTTTTTTTTTAATTTGTACAAATTTTTTAATAATGTTTGTTTGTATTTATGTCATTTTATTACATATCTTATTTAATAATCCAAATAAGAAATAGGTTCACTACCGAAATAAATAAATGATAGAATATTAAAGTCTAAATTTATATTTTCTTTCTTTTTTGGTAAATAAACCCTACCTCCATTGGATATATGTATTGAAATTTTTATAATAAAATACAAACTAGAATATATTCTCAAACTATTAAAAAGCTAAATTTTTAACTAAATGTTTCATATACAGTAATAAATCTAAAATTAAATTATGATTCTGGTTTCACTCCCTTTTCCATGGAAATGCTTTTATAAGGTAAAATCGTGATTTTTATTTCAATTTGGAAAGGGAATTTAATTATGCTTTAAGAAGTTGGAATCATGATTCCATTTCACTTCATCAATTATTGTTAATTAAAATTATATATTTGATTTTTAATCCAATTATCATATGTTATGCTTTGAGGTGGAATTTGGTTATGTTTTAAGAAGACAAAATCACAATTTCATTGCACCTTATTAATTGTTGTTAATAAAAATTATATATTTAATTTTCAATCCAATTATTACATCTAATAATTAAGAGTATTTTGGACAAATACTACCACTTACACATTTCATTCTATAGGCATTCCAAACACAAGAATGGATTTATTATTTTAGTCTCAATTCCATTCTACTCCATTTCAAAACATACCATCATACCAAACGACATAAATATATGAATCCATTCCTAAAACATATTAAAATAAAACTTTATCTTTATTTACATGTAGTGATTTTCTTATAAATAAAAATTATATACCAACTATAATGTACCCAATTTCACTAATAATAATAAAAAAAAAATTCATGTAAAAAAATCTTCATGAATCATTAAAGAATTAGTTAAAGAGCCCATGCAATTCATAGATGAATATTTAAATCATTATCATATTTTTTAAAAAACAATTTTAATTAATAAATATAAAAATTTAGAATATAAACATCTAATTAGTATGTTATTTGGGGAAAAAAATTTCACATAGTTATGAATGAATAAACACGTGATTCTTTTTTCTTTTAATTTTGTGGAATTAATTATTATTTATTACATATCAAACTGAAAAATAAATGTTTATGTAAAAAGCACTTCTTAAAGAAATGGTTCATCCCATCTTCTTTCTTTTAGGTATGTTGTTAAATAATTTTCTTTTACATCATATGATCATTTCTCTTTTATTCATATTGTTTGTTTTTGCATTTTGTAAAATGGCTTAAGAAATAAAAAACAATTGTTTGATTGATAATTCTTCGATTTAATGTATCCTTATCTAAATTTATTAAACGACTAATATCATATTAAATTATAATATAGTGATATTATAAAAAATTATGGAGATACAATATATTAAAAATCCTCCTTCTAAAAAAGGCAAGTGCTTTTAAAATTATATTATATTTGAAAAATAAAATTATGAAAGCATATTTATACCACAAGGAAGATTTAGAATAAAAAAAATAAAAAAACTACTGAAATTATGTATTATAATATGGTATAATAAAAAGTTATAGAAATGTGTTATTGATATAAATATATATATAAGGAAAAAATTTATGAAATTATATATTATGATATGATATAAAATGATATGAATTAACAAAAAAGATAATGAGAGGTATCATAGTGGATGATAATTAATAGCAAATATAATTAAGAATAGAAATGATTATACTTATGACAAATACCAATATTATTTATCATATTATAATAATCATATTATAGCATATGATGCTATTTGCCATAGAATATAATGCGTATATTATATTATATGCATAATACATACTATAATAGATATATTATAATGTAATTGTTATACTCATGGTACAAAAAGGTCCTATATCATTACACGGAGTTGTGTTTTAAAGTACATTCAAATTATTTGAATGATTTTTACAATAAACCTTTTTCTTAACAAGGTATACGCATAAATTGTTAAAAATTAATATTTTAATTAAAAATATATGTTTGTAAGTTATTAAAGATGTGGCATAATCACTGTTATCTAATTATATAGACAAATATTATTTGTTGATTATGTATAATAATTCATATTTTATGTCATTTTTAAATTTAAATAGTTATACTATTATTTAATTACGTGAATATATATTATATATATTGATCATGTATGATCATTGATAGTTTATTTTATATTAATTTATAAATTATATGAAATGAATGGTTATACTATTTTATATTAAGAAATACAAAATTTACAACCTGTTTCAATTTTTATATTTTATCCATTATATCTTTTTTAATAATATATTTTCATTTCCATAAATTTGTATTGATATATATGTCATACATCTTCATTTCTATTAATTTACATCGATATATATATCATTTGTATTTATAAAGCAACTACGATAAGTTTATATCTTAATAATGCAATAAATACATTCAATCTTAATTAACTATTCACTTTTATATTTTGTCCAATTCCTTTTAATTTTTATGTTGTATAATAATGTGGCAATAAATTATCGGCATCCTTAATTTTACATTTATCTATTCTCTTATATGCTACATCAATTGGCATTAATAATTATCAAACTAAATTAACCTTAGATTATATTATTAATTAAAATTGATAAATATCAAATTTAATAACCATAATCTATGCCTTCTAACAAGATATTGATCTTAATGTATATTAACAATAATAATTGTTAATAATTCAAGTCCTAAAATAATATATTTATATAATCAATTGTCACAATTAACCTTTTTCATAACAATTTCTACTCATAGATTGTTAATTTAATATTTCAATTAACAATATATATTTGTATATATAGTGTAATCATTGTTGTTTAATTGTATAGACAAATATTATTTGTTGATTATATATGATAATTCACAATTGATGTGCTATTTATATATAACATATGAAATGAAAAATTCATACTATTATCTAATTGTGTCAATATATACTATAAATTGATAATGTATTACTATAGATAGTTTATTTCATATTTATTTATACATTATATGAAATAAACATTGTTTTATTTCACATTAAGCAATATAACAATTGCAACCCATTTCAATTTTTACATTTTGATCCACTGCATCTTTTCTAATAACATATCTTCATTTACGTAAATTTATATTGATATATGCATTATTAATATTTATAAGGTAATCACCATAAATTTATATTTTAATAATGCAATAAAAACATTCAATCATTTTTAAATTTTGTTCTTTTAATTTTTGTATTATATAATAATGTAAGATTAAATCTTTTGGATTCTTAATTATACCTTTATTTATATCTTTAAATTCTTCATTAATTGGCGTTAATAATTATTATAAAGAACGAAAAATTACAACAAAGGGAATCAATATTTTAGGGCAAGTTCAAATAAGAGATCAATATTTTAAAAGGTTTAAATAAAGTGGTTTAAATAAGAGATTAACGTTTTATAAAGTGGTTCAAATAATTTTATGGATTAGTTATTATGAATCCCTTATTTGAACTACTTTATGAAACGTTGATCACTTGTTTAAACTTTTCGAAACTGAATCACTTTGAAACGTTAACTTATCCCCAATGTTAATCCCCCATTGTAATTTTCCCTTATAAAGAATCAATCTTAAATTATGTCATCAATTAATATTGATAATCATTAAATAAGATAACCATAATCTATACCTTCTAAATTTTAACTTATATTGACATTAATAATCACCAACAATTTATGGTTTCATTACCTATTTTAAATTCGAAAACTTATTCTTTTTTTTTAATTCCATATAATACAAATTAATCCTTTTTTTTTTATCTATTTTCAGAAATGAAAAAGGTTTTATACAATAAAACTAATCTATGTAAATGAAATGGATTAAAATTAAAGGCAAATATATAATGAGTCATTCACTTTAATGAAAATATAAGGATATCATAGTGATTATATAAAATAATGTAATTATAATAAAATGCATTAAATTCTAACTTTGTTAGTTTCCTAACTCTTAGTATAATAGAAGAAATTAGAAAGGTGAATACTTGATATTTTCTATTGTATATACTTATCGTTTTATAGTCTTCTTATACCATATGACAAATAATATATATTATATACTTATAAGACACGTGCAAAATTTAAATTTAATACATTGCTAAAATCTAAATTATAAAATAATTATTCAATCAAATAGTACATATAAGTAATAAAAGTTTATGCATAAATGATCTTCAAATACATAAACAAGAGGAGAAATATACAATGATAGTAATACATTATATGTGTTCATTCATTATAAGTATTGACATACACCTATAAAAACAACGTCAAAGATATTAATTGAATAATTTTATACATAGTAATATAAAACTTTTCAACATAAATTGACATTATTTAGTAACTAAGCCATTGAACATTATGTAAATTAGGTGAACATTTTAATACTAATAAACTACACTTAAGATAAGAAATATGGAAAACCAAAATAAATAGTCTATAATAATATGGAGCGGAAAGAAACAATAATTTTAATTGTTGTTAATTAAAATTATATATTTAAGAATATGGAATCACGATTCCATTCCACCTAATTAACTATTGTTGATTAAATTTATATATTTAATTTTTAATCCAATTATTACATCTAATAATTAATTATATTTTGGACAAATACTATCATATATAATTCCATAGGCATTTTCAAACACAAGAATGATGTGTTATGCCTTAAGGGGGAATTTAGTTATGAGCGAAATTATGATTCCATTCTATCTTATTAATTATTGTTAATTAAACTTATATATTTAATTTTAATCCAATTATTACCTCTTTTCAAAAAAAAAATCGACATCTCTAATAATTAAGGGTATTTTGGACAAAATACTACCACATATACATTTCAAATCTAAACACAAGAATGAAATTATCATTTTTGCCTCAATTTCACTCTAGTCCATGCTAAACCACTCCCTCATACCAAATGATAAACGTTAACATAAATAACGAATCCATTCCCAAAACATATTAAAATAAAAGTAGGTGTAGTAACTTTCATATAAATAAAAATTACACACCAATTATAATGTGCCTTGTTTCACTAATAATAATAAGAAAATTCCATATTAGAAAATTTTCATGAGTCATTAAAGAATATGATGCAAAGTTTGGTACTAGGCATTTTAAAAAGGCATAATACTTGAATAGAAAGGTTAAAAGTATATAAATAACCCGTTTATAGAAAAATTTGGGTTCATTATGGTCTACCAAGTGTTACTAATAACAACAACAACAATAATAATTCATTTTAGGAAATTATAACAAAATAATTGATAAATATGATGCAAATCTTTTACTAGTTGTTTTGAATGTTAGAGAAATTAAAAAGAAAACCCAAAAGATAAAAAACCTAAAAGAAAAGTAATAAAAGGTGAACTGCTCAAATAGAATTATTAACATGTAAATGCTTAATTAGGAAAAAAAAAATAGTAGAAGTTGAAGAACAATTTCATTTTTTTACAATCAATGACAACAATTCGATGATGGAGTCTTAATAACCCCAATCAATACCCAATCTGTTCTAATTCACACATTTATTATAATATATAATTTCAGAATTTTTATCATTTCTATTTTTTATAACTATGATCACATTTACTTTTCATTACATTTATCATTAGTAGCCATTGTTATATTTATTATTATTATCCATTAAAAGCTAGCAAATCTTAATATTTACATAAGAAAAAAAGAATTGAAAGCCCACGTTATATCTATCACCACTAGTCTTCATTATAATTATACATAACCACTCAAAAAATAAATAATTAAATACTTTACTCTTTCGATTCTATTTCATAATAGTTTTTGAATCCATTATAATATATAATTTCAAAAACCTTTACATTTTAATATTTTATAGCTATGATTACAATAAAGTTGCTCATCAAATTGATTTGAATTGAAATGAGAACCTAACTAAATAAAACTACAAAATACAATTCTTCTATATTTCAATTTAGTTCGCAGTTAGGTTTTGAAATGGTTTAAAAGGTCTGTGGTTTGGTTTAAAGTTAAACTAAACTAAACTATTTAATCCCAAACGAATGCTTCTAATTAAAGGATAAAAAATAAACAGTATTTTTTACTTATAAACCTTATCAACATCTCATTTTAATCCCACTTACCATTTTTTTTTTTTTTTACCATCCCTTATCCCACTCTTAGCTTCCATAGTCAACTCCTTTCCTTCATCTTGGTTTCTTATTTATCAACCCCTTTTCATAGTAAACTCATGTATATTCACTATTACCTCAAATGTAATATCATCTTAATACGATATTAGATGGCTAAAATTCTTACATAATGTTGCTTAAATTAAATATTAATATATGGTTGAAAACTTTGATAATTATTAGTATAATGAACTAAAATAAGGTACTTTTAAAAGCAATCTAAATCAAACTAAATTAAATCAAACTACATTTTAAGTGGTTATCTAAACCATTGAAAGCGATTCAATTTATTAAAGGTTCGAACATAGTTTGATTTGGTTCAATTTAACACTTAAACTAAAGTGTGACTACCTTCGTATGATATTTACTTTCTATTGCATTTGCCATAGATTTTCATCGTTACTATTGTTCATTATTATAGTTATATGCATGGTTGTTAAAATCGTGATTTTATTGTTCATTTTAATTCATTGGTAGAATCGTACAGAATTGATAAAATCGTAAGCATATAGAATCATATATGAAAGTTCATAATTTTACTAAAAATCTGTACATAAATAATTTTACATCCATTTTAACTAAAAAAACATTATAAAATCATAAACTCATAGAATCGTATATTTAACTCGCGATTTTAATAACCATGACTTTATGTGATTCTAATATTCACATGAGACGTAAAGAATTAAATGCTCAATGCATTTGCCATGACTAGTCATTATTATAGTTATATATTGCAAGCTATTAAATTCAAAAGCCATGTAAGGGATAAAGAATTTATAGCTCATTCATTTAGTTATAATAACAATTCTATTTCCTTTTTATTTCTTATGAAAGAGCTTTTACAATATTTAGCTATTACAACATTTAGTTGTATTTTATGCTTACAATAGCAATTTTATAAAAAATTATCATTACAAAAAATACTGAATAATTATTCATTACTTAGACATATGAATAGCTGTACAATATTGAAATTATTTTTTTTTCCTCAAAAATACCCTCAATAGAGACAGTAAATGACAACATATTATTGATTCTTAATATACTATAACTCTATTCCACTTTTTATTAATAGCTATTATATTATAGCTTGTAAATTGATATACGTGATTCAAACCATTCAATTAAGTTTCTACTTGTGCAACAGTAGACGAAAGTAAAGTGAGAGGACTTGGAGTTTGTGACTTTCGTAACCGACAAGACAAAGTGGAGTTTGTTACATTTGATGGGTTACAACTAGATGTCATTGCATAGAGGCCTGGGCTTAGGCTGTGAATGGGTTTGGGTTATTTTATGTTTCATATAGTGGTTTATACCGTAGCTTATTTCCAATTTTTGTTAAGTTACATTTATATCAATACTGAAAAAAGAAAATATTAGAAAATATAAAATATAATATTAGTGGCTGATGTGGCATAGCCACATGCTAGAATATTCCAAATTAGTTATTACCTTGGGGGAGGCTCCAATTGTTCGTATATATACAACATTTGTACACTCTTACAATTAATGAGAAAAAACCCAAAAATATTACCTCCAATTGCTATTACGAGAATGTCTTTGTAAATTGAGTTAGAAATTGTATGTGTAAACCCTGTATTATGTATAGAATTCGAATATGAAATTTTCCTTGCATTAAAGTGGTATAAAAACTCTTGATTCAAAGGCAAAATGACCACTAAAATTAAAGAATTCAAGAGAATGGAGGAGGCCTTAAGAAATGTAATGAATGAACAAATAGAGAATTGGGTCAAGACCTTTAAGGAAACATTACAAAAACAACAAGATACAATTGATAAGCACACTATCACTTTGAGTGAGATATAATAAATATTGAATAGCACAATCTAACCTTCTCTTCTTGCTAGTGTGGAAAAACTTGCTAGTAGTATGACTTCTGCAAGTGATATACCAATTGATGGTACTTCGGCAGCAATGGGAATGACCCAAGTGGGTGGTTAATTACCTACAAGGAATACCAGGTTAGAGTTTCCAATTTTTATTTTGTAAACATGGATTTACAAGGCTGCATTGTATTTCCATATAGATGAGACCCTTTACACCATAAGGTACAAATTGCTTCCTTACACTTTGAGGATAGGTCTTTACAATGGTATTAAACTTATTTACATTCCAGAAATTCTACTATACTTGTTACTTAGGAAGAACTTGTTGTTGGGTTAAGTGATAGGTTTGGGAATAAAGGGTATTTTGACCTGCTAGCAAAATTGATTGAATTAAAAAAAGGAGGGAACTTTATAAGAATATATGGAAGCTTTTGAACAAGCCATTACCTAAGTTCAGCTACCTGAGACCTACCAAATTTGTTTTTCTTATATGGGCTCAAATTAGAAATTTAGTATCCTATTCGAATGTTATAACCTAATACTTTATCTTAAGCTTACACTCTTACTCACTTATAAGATGCCACTAATTTAGCCTTATACACCACCTTTATTAAGCCTAAATACAGTTCCTTACCCTTACGCTATAACTTTCAGCCAACTACATGGACTACCTCTAATCCTCATAACTTTCCTCAATCTAACCACAACATTATTAACCTATCTCCAAACCACACCATGCTTCCCTTACCTACACCTACATAAATAATATAGCCTACCGAAAAACCAAGTTCTTAACCAAACAACTAGAACCAAACCTATAAGTGCATGACACCTATTGAATTGGATGAGAAGAAGAGTAAAAAGATTTGCTTTTAGTATGATGAATCGTATATTCTTGGCCATCATTGCAAACAAAGAAGTAAAGCTCTATAATGTTGGTTCCCCTTGATAGTGAAGAGGGAGAAATTGCAGTATATGAAGAGAAAATATAACTTGAACAAGAGTTGGCACAATTGACTTTATGTACCCTTAATGGTGAGAAAAATGATGATAATGTCTCTCATATGCATATGGTTGGAATTTTTAAGAAGAGGAAGATTAGGGTGTTGGTTAATATAGGAAGTTCTTTAAACTTTATTGATGACAAGCTAACACAAGGATTACATTGTGAATTAGGGGCAATATCATCTTTGAATGTATCACTTGTTGATGGGACTTAACTTATGAGTACACATGTTATTCTAGACTTTTGTTGGGTAATGTAAGGCCAAGAGCATAAAGCTAATGTCTATGTGCTTCCATTAGGAAGTGAGGAACTAATTTCGAGCTTATGATGGTTAGTTAGTCTAAGCACTATTAATTGGAACTTCAAGACTTTAACCATGAATTTTTCCTTAAGGGGATAACTTCGTACACTATAAGGATAGTGAAGACCTGAACTAAAGAGTGTTGATGAAAGGTAACTTACCAAAAATTTTGTAGCATGCATCAGATTCTCATGTTGTTTAGTGTTAGGTGATTAGTGCAATGATGGTGGCCGAACATGAATACAAAGAAAATCCTATTTTACATCTTGACTTATTAGATTTGCTTGAAGAATTTTACTAAATCTTTGAAGAAGCACCAGGCATGCCTCCTGAAACGATACATAACCATTAGATAAACTTAGAACCAAGTGCTAAACTAGTTAATCTATACCCTTATAGATATTCTACCGAACAAAAATCAATTATGGAAGACAGTATCAAGGCGATGCTAAGGTAGGGCATTAATCAGCCAAGTAGAAGTCCATTTGCTTCACTGGTGGTATTGGTTAAAAAGAAAGATAACTCTTAGCGGATGTGTGTTGATTACCAAGAGTTAAATCGATAAACAATTAAGGATCGGTTCCCTATTCCTATTATTAAGGACCTCTTAGATGAATTATAAAGAGCTAGTGTGTTTAGCAAGCTTAACTTGCAATCTGGTTATTGTCAAATCCATATGCATAGAGCTGACATATTTAAAATTGCTTTCAAAACTCATGACAAGCACTATGAATTCTTAGTTATGCCTTTTGGGCTAACTAATACCTAATCTACTTTTCAAAACTTGATGAATGACATTTTCTAACCATACTTGTGGAAATTTGTCTTGGTCTTTTTCGATGAGATCTTAATTTATAGTAGAAACATAGATACTCACATTTTTCATTTGCAACAGGTTTTTGAGATATTGTGCCGACAACAACTCTATTTGAAGCATAGCAAATGTGTGTTTGGGAGTTCTTATGTGGAGTATTTAGGACATATCATTTCAAAAGGTAGAGTGGATATGGATCCTAAAAAGATTGAAGTAGTTATTTCTTGGTCGGTTCCTAAGACACTTAAGCAACTTTAGGGATTCTTAGGATTAGCGGGTTATTACCATTGATTTATTAAGGGTTATAGAGGTATGAGTAAACCCTTAATGGACTTATTAAAGAAGGGTCAATTTTTGTGGAATCCTAATGCACATGATGCTTTTGAGAAGTTGAAATAAGCACTTACAAGCGCTTTTATTCTTAGTTTACTCGATTACAACAAGTCTTTTGTAGTTGAAACCGATGCTAGAAGTAAAGTAGTGGGTGTTGTCCTATTGCAAGATTGACATCCAGTAGCCTTTATGAATGCATTATTGAGGCAAGAAGATGTGGAATTACAATAGTTGGCCTCTTCAGCTACATCAGAGGACTTATGACAACCATTAGATAAAATTGGAGTGTTGATCCATCACTTTCAGCTATTATTCAGAGGTTGGCTAAAGGACAAACAACGAGAATTTTTCACTTAGACAATGGGGATCTAAGAAGGAAGGGAAGGTTAGTGGTTGGGAATGATTTTGCCTTTAAGAAATAAATCTTATAACACTATCATGATAGCAACATTGGAGGACACTCAGGAGCTACTGAAACTTATAAAAGAATAGTTGGCATATTTTATTAGAAGGGAATGGAGAAGGAAGTCTAAAAATACATTCGAGAATGTGTTGTTTGCTAATGTTTCAAATATGATAATGTGGGTACCTTAAGGTTATTATAGCCTTTACCCACTCCAGAGGGGGTGTAGAAGGATGTCAGTATGGATTTCATTGAAAGTGTCCCTAAATCTCAAGGAAAAGATACGATCATGGTTGTTGTCAATCGATTTAGTAAGTATTCTCATTTTATTAGGTTCACACATCAGTTCACTACATTGAAAATAGCTCATCACTACCTAAAGTATGTGTATAAATTACATGGCTTCTCTAACTCTATTGTTAGCAATCGTGACATAGTTTTTATGAGTTATTTTTAGTGGGAATTCTGTAAGTTGCAACGTATTGAATTATAGGTCTCTACTGCCTATCATCCTCAAATGGATGGATAGATAAAAGTTGTTAATTGTTGTTTGGAGACCCATCCTTGTTGTATGATAGGGGATCAGCCTAAGAGATGGGCACATTTTTTGGCTTTGATCGAATGGTGGTATAACACCAATTTTCACAGTTTTCTAGGAACAACCCCCTTTGAAGCTATTTTTGGTTACTCTCTTCCCCTTCATATTCCTTATGTTCTTGGTGATTCAGCTAATGTAGAAGTTGACACACTATTAAAAGACCATGAGGACATCATTTGCACATTGCAATTTCATTTGAATGGAGCAACTAACAAAACGAAGAAACTAGCAAACAAGAATTAGATTGATAGACACTTTGACACAGGAGATTAGGTTTGGGTTAAATTACAACAATACGGACAATAGAGTGTATACAATGACAGATATTACAAGTTTGTAGTATGCTATTATGGACCATACAAGATTATTCAAAAAGTGGGGGCTGTAAGCCTACAGCATATACCTTAGACTTATCATTTGGATGTCATATTCACCATAAATTTCATGTTTCAAAATTGAGTTAATGCTTATCTTTAGATGCTATTTAGCACATTTTGCTACTAGATTGAGCATTTGCAGTTCATCTTGCTCCAGTCACCATCTTCGCTCGTAAGATCTACTGTCAAGGACTTACATCAAACACAAACGTTTTAGTACAATGGGATGGCATGGATGAAACGACAACTACCTAGGAATTTCTTTCTAACTTGAAGTGTCGCTACACTAACTCACCTTTGTGGTCAAAGGCTCTTGAAGTTAAGTTGGGTGGTGGGAGGGGATGCGTATAATTCGAACCATTCAATTAGTGTTTCTGCTTATGCAACAGTAGATGAAAGTAAAGTGAGAAGACTGGGAGTTTATAACTCTTATGACTGGTAAGATAAGGTGGAGTTTGATACCGATAGGTTACAACTAAATGTCATTGCAAGGAGGCTTGGGCTTGGGCAATGAATGGGTTTGGACTATTTCATGTTTCATATAGTGGCTTGTACCGTAGCTTATTTCTAATTTCCGTTAAGTTACATTTATATCAAGACAAAGAAGAAGAAAATATTAGAAAATACAAAATTCAATATTAGTGGGTGATGTGGCATGGCTACGTACTGGAATATTCCAAATTAGTTATTACCTTGGGGGAGGCTTCGATTATTCATATATATATAACATTTGTACACTCTTACAATTAATTAGAAAAAACCCAAAAATATTACCCCCAATTGCTATTGCGTAAATGTCTCTATGAATTGAGTATGAAATTGTGGGTGTGAACCTGTGTATTACGTATAGAATTTGATTGTGAAATTTGCCTTGCATCATAAATGCTTTACTTTTCCAACTCCATTTTATAATAGCTTTTAAATAGACAGTATTTCCTCCTGACCAAAGTAGTTAATAATATTTACATCCATATGTCAATAATACTTTTGCCACTCACATGTCTAAGTTTAATCTCTTACTAATGAAAGAGGGTAGCAAAAAGGATATTACAACCACGAAGACTTCTACAGCCTTAAGCAATGAAAAGTATGAGATTAGTCCATCTAATCTCAATCATTCATTTGTATCATCCCATATATCCATAAATAGTAAAAGTCATCAAAACTCTTTTCATTTATTTATTTTTAACTTTTGGTATAGAGTAATTTTATACCAAAATAGAAGAAAGTTAAAAAGATTAAAGTAATTAAAAAACAAAAGGAAATCACAAAGTGAAAAAGTTCAAACAATGAAGAATAAGGAAAAAAAAATTCATAAATAAAATATTGAGAAAAATTTAAGTAACTCCTCCAAACTTTAACTTAAGTATAGATATACCTCTTTAACTTTTAGATGTTGTAAATTATCTCTCTAAACTTTGTCTTTGATGTAGAAACACTTTGTCAAACTTATCAAAAAGTTTTTCAACACCTTCTAAACTTTGAACTTAGATGTGTTTTTTGAACTAAAAAAGCAAGTGTCCTTTATTTTACAAATTAATCAAGGTTAAGAAATTCTTTGTAATATATGAAAGTTTAGAGGGTATGCTGTACTTGAGTCAAAGTTTAAGGAGCTTGTTTGTAATTTCTCCTAGAATGTTTTTGAAAAAGCAACCAAAATAAAATATTAGAAAACAATAAATAATAAGCATTTACATTAGGGAATTGCTTGGCTATATGCTTGTGATGAGCTCCAATATACCAACTTGATGATAGCGAGATTTAATATAACCAATTACTGAGTTTTTAGATGTGTTAGAGACTTGTATATGAGCTCTCTATGTGTTACCGACCTATTTATGAGCTCTCTAAGTGTTGTAGACCTGTTTGAAGACTTTTCATATGATGAAGACTTATTGAGGAGCTCATCTGAAAACTTGTTGAAGAGCTCTCTGTGTGGAGACTTGTTGAAGAGCTTTTATAGAGACCTGTTTGAGAGCTATCCACGTAGGGACTTGTTTGAGAGCTCTCCATGTAAAAAATTTTGGGATAGCTCATACTAGAGACTTATTGGAGAGTTCATGGATGGAGAAAGCAATCATATGCAATAGGTTAGTACGACAAATCATCACAAACAGGTTAGCAAGGTCTTTAGATCAGCTCTAGAGAGATCATCAAGATCTCATTAGTTCATCTCAATAGCTCATTAATTAGTTCAAAAGCTCATCTACTCAACACTTTACCTTATTGATAAGAATGCTATAAGGGCAACTTATCTTTTATCTTATTTACTAAAATGACATTGAGTATAAATATGTAATGTTTATAGACTTTGACATTATTATGCAATATACATATGAATTATTCTTGAGAAACCTCTTCTCTTTTAGCTCTTATCAATTTCATTAGTAAAGATTATAGTGAGCAATCATAGTTTTTGCCTTGTAAGTCATATCAAAGTAGTAATTAAGTCGTGTAATATTCGTTCGATACGCCATATCCTTATGAGTAGCTCACAAATTGTTAAAACCTTATCTAAAATCCATCAAAAACCTAAAAAAAAAAAAATCACATATATTGAAAAACCCAAAAAATATTGTTGTTTCTTTGATTGATAGCCTTGTTGTAACTTAGCTCTAAGGCACATAAGCTTGATATGTGCTTAGTGATGGGCTTAGTTATATGCTTAGTTATGTACCTAGATATGTGGTAGATCGTATACTTAATTGTTTGCTTGAGTTTGCATTGTTTTCCATTTTTTGACTCACTTGACTGGGATACATCTTGAGCAAATGTTTTACTTTACATCCCTCGGTCATAGGTAGGAAGATGGACACCACTATGGCTTGTGAAGGAAGTTGAGAGTGACCAACATAAGGTTGTAGTTTCACATCAATTTTTGATCCAATAGATCTTCAGGTTAAGTAGTTTCATTGATAGTGTGTCTTATCATTTATGTGTATTGAGCTTGAATTTTCGATTTTCTATTTTAATTTGATTTGATTTTCTATTTTCCAATTAATACTAAATTTTAACCCATTTAGCATTAATCTTTAACTAGAGAAATTGGGAAATTCTGGTTTTTTTATTTTTAAACTTTTGGAGTCACTATCCAACTGAGATCGGGAAAAAAAAAAACTGTAATCAATTGGCAAATTGAATACAATTTAGTTAGTAGTCTTTGATTTCAATTTGATAAAAACCACATGGTTCCGAATTCGGGAGCTAACCTATTAAACCATAACGGGTACTACTAACTATTTTCCAAAATTAGATTTATTTTTTACAATTATCCCTTTTTTGATATTTAAAAAAAAAAATAAAAACCAAAAGAATAAAAATAAAAACAAAAACCTAAGTTTCTATAGATTTTAATATTGCTTTGAAGATGCTTACGTACTTGTTAGTTGAGATCAAACGATAGTAGTTTTTTTTTTTAAATTTTAGTGTATTGACTTACTTTAATTTTGTAAACCGATTGAGTTTACGTTTTTTATCAATTTAATTTATTTAAATAAAATTCTTAAAGTGCTTAATTCTTGAGTGTTAAAAAAAAATCCGTAAAATGTCCTAAATTTTTTTATTGAATTTTATTTCTAAAAAATATTTTTTTCTAAATGAAAAATCCTAAAAAACAAAGACTTAATGCCAAACAAAATTCCTAAGCTAATCATAAAATAGTAACTAATAAACGAAATAATAATAAAAGTAATAAATACATATAAATCTGAAAAACAACCAATCCTGAATTTGGCCTTTTGGCTGTGGACAGTAGACTTGCTTTGATTGTGCTCTGAACGTTGGTGATTCAATGGGTGTACTGTTGGACGTGCATGTGTGGACTGTTGATCGGAGTTGCGGCGCGGCGGACAGTAGTAAAGTGATCAGTGAGGGGCAGTGGCATAGACAACAGCGTGTGTGTTTAATGGTCGAGCATGTGTGGACTGTTGATCGGAGTTGCGGCGTGGCGGACAGCAGTGAAGTGATCGGTGAGAGGCAGCGGCGTAAACAGCAGTGTGTGTGTTCAATGGTCGAGCAGTGTGGCCGTTCGTCGGGCTTGTGTTGCGGACGTGCAGCTACTGGCGTTGGTTACTACAGTCGATGGTAGTCGCATGCTGTGTTGAAGTGCTGCAGCAGTGATGGAGCATGGTGGTCGTTCGTATGTGCTATGTGCTGTTAGATGAAGGGTAGGTAGCGTGGTGAAGTGCAGTAGGCGGTTGTAGGCGTGTGAGTGAGTTATGTGTAGATCGGACAACTAGTGCGTAGGTCATATGAGTGAGGGAGAGAGTTGTGCTGTTAGGGGGCGTGTCAGGTTGTGAAGTGGCATGGGCATGTGCTACTGTTGCTTCGTTGCTGTTTGTCGTACGGTGAAGTGGCGTATTGTGCAGCTGCTGTTGGAGCTGATTTGTCGGCATGGATGGTGACCGTAGCTGCTGTCGTCGAGCGGAAGCGAATAAGGTCGATGAAGTTGTGATGGTTGCGTACTGTGGGGTTTGAAATTCTGGTCGGTACGGTGATGGATTTCATGTATGCTGATCTTTGTTTGCTATTGGTGAAGGAGAGGCGATGTTGGAGGAGGATGGGGATGCATACGTGACAGTATCAGGTTGCTGTTCGCCGATGTTGTTGGCAAAGGGTGGTTCAGTGTATGGAATTACAATGAAAGTTGGTGAAGTTAGGGCTTGTTGATCAATGGTGAGGGTGATCGTGTTTAGGTGAAGACTTCAGTTTTTTTCAATTTGTAATTGTTTTTTATTTATACCACACGATTCTTATTTATAAAGCTTAAAAAATAAATCCTTCAAATTATATCAATCCTAATAGATTTATCACATAGTGTCTAATGATACTTGAACCGATGATCCTAAGCTAATGCTTAAATACTTATCGATTAGGTTAATTACTTATGTCTTGTCATTTAATACAATTAAATTATATTTAAACTACACGACTTTCTAAAACCATTTGAATCAAGTTAAAACTAATTGACTTTAAACCGTTTTTTCATTCTAAAAATCTACTTTCCTAAAAAATATTTATGATTTTTCTTTTTTATTTGATTTTTTTTGTATTTTTATCATTTTTCATTTTTTTCTTTATTATTATATATATTTTTTATTTTTTATATTTTTTCATTTTGAATTAGGACCTTAAAAAAACAAAAATTAGAACCACGAGGGGAGCAATAATTAGGTATCCACAATGTAAAATTAAAGTACAATGCTACTATGATGTTTGGAGTTGAAAGGTATTGCAACTTCTCAAAACTTGTCGTGCTACAACCTGTCACATGTCACTAAGCCCTAATGCCATGTTAGGCAACTTATAACCTGCAAATTTAATAATATCTCCATAATTCAATAGTCTCTGAGATAACATACAATTATAAATTCTCTAAGAAAGAAACTTCCAATATTAAATCTCATTGAACATCTCCTAAATTATATTAAACGATTGTCAACCAAAGGATACTACTGATCATAGAAAATATGTGAACATATTATTCAAAACATAAAGAATAATAGCTTATGGAGTCTTTTATACTCTTAATAAGAATCCAAGAAACCAACATCAACAACTTATTTCAACCTATCCAAACAGAGTCTTAGATTACTCTTAGCAGATAATAAAATAAATAATTCATAAAACTCAAAATCTACTCTCTAAAGAACTTAGAATCTCTAAACAGCCCAATTACCATCATCATAGCAATAGTCATAATCTCTAGTCGAAACCTCATGCTAATAGCCATAATCACCATAGTAATATTCATCAATTTCCTGAAACTAAAAACAAAATCTCCAAAAGGTGAGCAAAACCCAGTACAAGATACACATATACATACATGTGAGTAAGCATCCATCATAATACATCCAGTAAAATGAGTAAAATGCACCAACCATAATTTATTATCTTTTATTTTAGTCGAACAAACGATATAGTTTTGGTGTCTCGGAATTTAGAGTAACTCATGACTCTAAGGTAAGCAATATACAAATACTATACATGTATCAATATTGGGTCCTCTCCAATAACCTAGAAACCAAGAAACATCCTTAATCTACTCATATCATTTCATAATGTGACTCAACTTAGAATAGCCTTGCACTAAGATAATTAAGGTAACATCCTAAGATTACGGGTCTTCCCAATTCCTTAGGTCTAGCCAAGCACAAGCAGCACTCATCTATTAAAGGCCAAATTATTATTTAGTCTGGTTATGTTTTACTACCCTAATAAGCACAAGTAGTAGATAATATCCCATACTCGAACCATTGTAACCACGAGAAGCAAATGGGATCTTAAGCCTAAAACATAACCACTTGAAATTTTCTCTTAAACAACCTATCACACTCTCATACTACCCTCTTAGACATAATATTGTATATATACTTATACTCTAAAAATAAATAAAATTTAGTTATGACTCAAGGTAGTTTATGAAATATTAATTATTAGTAAAATAATTCGAATAAGCGCAACAAATTATTGGAACAAGTTTTATGGAATGAAGAGTTAAAATAAAAAGGGAACTAGAGAACTTAAAGTATCTACCTATGGTCCTCAGCACGATAATGCACTAAGCCATGCTCTTCAAAATGGCTCAACAACCACTTTTGTGTAGTCGTCTTTCAACCATGTAGACTACCCCAATTTCGATCCTTTACATAAACTCCCCTTTTCCCTTGAGTTTTCTAATGCTATAGCCCTTCTCTACATGCTTCCATATCCTTCAATTATTAACACAAACCCATCATCCCAATCAATTCCATCAAAATATACAAAATACAACAATTAATTATGACTTTCTCATCATCTTCAATAATCAAAACGCCATTAACCATCAAATTTACTACCAACCCTTCTCCTTTTAACAACCATAAATTAAAATCAAAATACCAAATCCACAATGATAATGAAGAAATATGGAAGAATTTTACTTGTAAATTTGGAATCCACAAATTCACCTATACATCTAACACTTAATTTATTTTTCTTATGCCTTATAGAAAAACGAATTTTAACTCTCAAAAACACCATAGATTTATTGAAAAACAACTTTTTCTTAAGTTATCTTTGGATCCTTGCTTCAATTTTGTAGATTGAACACTTGTCTTTGAAGGTTTTCGTATAGGAGCTCCACATGAGAGAGAGAGAGGGAGAGCTAGTCTTGTTTTATTCTCTTATAAAATAGGGTTTTAAGATCTTTTATGATGACCCTTTTGCACTTGACTTTAATTCTTAATAAGCCCTTATTTTTATTTATTTATTGGAGCCAAATTTTATAGGTATACTTAGTATTCTTATTTCTACTGTAAATATTGGTGTTGATGAATGAAAGCTTCAAAATGGTTTCTTAATTTATGGTTCTCATTACATGTGGGGTGCAAGGGAAGCTTTATTCTCAACTTAGAGAGGGCATAGCTGTACCTCCTAGGCTCTAAGCAATAAGTTTGGGCCTCATGAGCTAGGGCGCTACATGAAATTCATAAATTTTCATTAGTTTTTCTTTCATGCCTCGACTCCTATTAGATAGGCTTTCATTCGCTTTTAGATTCTTAGACCAATATTTGTGAATTTGATTCTGATCACTTTCTCTCTATACTAAACCCCTTACCTAATATTAGCTTGTTTAATATGCTTTTCAATTAAAACAATTCTTAAGTAGCTTGAGTCCTACATACTTCTTAGACCCTATCACTCATCAAAACTAAGGGAAGATACCCAATTTCACATGAATTTGAATTTTTTTGATAATCCCCATGTTACTTAATAAGCTTATTGATGTTAAGCAAGCGTACTTATCAAAATTGTAGTAAGTGGATTAAGTTTAAATATCGATTCCTTAAGGACTTTGATTACAAATATTCACTATATCTTTATTATCTAACCTACAAATTTGAGTTTGAGAATTTGAAGAATTTAAAACTAATTGGATCAAATAATAAATTATCATTAATTTAGAATTGTTCAAGAACTAAACAAAAAAGTAATAAAATTATAAACTACTTTAAGATTTGAAACCGTATCTAGATCTTTACTTTCCCTAGATCTAACATATGATTTCCCTTAAAGATAATCTAATTTATTTTTTAGTCTTTCTTAATAGGAAGAATCCTCTAGTAAAGTTAAGTACTTTTTTAAGCCAATTAACCTTAATTTTAAAATCACTTATTAGAATATCTTTTTAATAGTATGACCTATAAGATCGTATTATCATACAATGAATTCTCTATGATATAATTCAAAATTCCGAAAAGATCTTGCAAATTATCTCTATCTTGTAATAATCTTTATCAACTATGTTTAAATCTAATCTTATAAGAAATTTCTTGATTCTTTTATAAAATATCAAATTTTAGATTACTACTTGCGGAAATAACAATCCAAATCATGTAGCATACATAGTTGAATCAAGAAAAGAATAAAGAATTAATTAAATCTAATAAAAATCATGTCACATGAGTAGATTTAGGTTCCACAAGACCTAGATACTAAAAACCTACTATCTACACATTATAAAGTAACAATCTAAAATCAAAGAGTAAAGAAAAATAGATGAAAGAATCAAGAGATCTAAAGAAGTTTGAATCTTAAAGTCTTTTTTGTGTCTTGCTCTCTTGAGTGTTTTTAGCTTGAAAAACTCTCTAAAAGTCATCTAACAATTCTCTCTAAAAAACCTTAAAGGGACTTTATATAAGAAACGACAAAATAAAGTCATGGTAAATGATATCATCGTATCCCTTGGTCATGTGCTTGACTACCATCCGCATTTTCTCTCTTCTTCTTTTTTTCTCCAAAACTAGGAACGACACGACTAAAAACATAGTTGTGTTGTTTGGTCGTGTTATGGGCTGTGATACTTGAAAATTGGCTCCAAATTTGCCTGAAAACAACATAGTTATGTCGTTTGATTATGTTGATTTTCAAACTTTTATAACTTGCTCATTTTTGCTCTGATTTGAATTAAACTTGTTTCTATCTTCTTGTTTTCTTGCATAGATCATTTCAAAACCTAAAAAATAAAATTTTACTCAATTAAATATCATTATCTAAAAATAAACTCAAATATCAAGGGAAAATCATGAAAAATCACTAAATAAAATATATCCAATTTAGAGCTTATCACTTATGCTATAATAAACTGATGTTTGTGTTTATGGTTTTTCTTATTTTCAAGGGTTGGATAATTACTTTATAGCACTGGAATTTGATGAAGAATAATTCAATCAAATTTGCATTTTGAACTACTCCAAGTTTGGCCGTCACTTAAGAGATTGAACTATTATCATTTACTACTACCTTAATGAACTAAAGCCTCTTGGAGGTTGCCCATTGTCAAGTCTAATATTTTCCCCTTTTTCCTTAATTTAGACTTATATGAAAATTTTTTTCCATTCAAGATAAGCCACCAAACCATAATTAAGGAAGTTTTCTATTTAAAAAAAAAAAATACTTTTCAAAATATTCTTGAAGACTGAAGTCACCACCTATTGTGAATTGTAACTAAGAACAGATAAGGCTGGTTGTTGGATGGGTTCGAGCTTGCAAAAAGCTCAAAAGAGTTAATAGGGGAAAGTGCGAAAGAAATGAATGATGAATGAATAGTAAGCAAAACCTATAAACAGCTCTAAAAGATATAACATACCGATAGAACTTTCGAGAACTCATGGCATAATTCGATATGACGCACAAATTGATTCGGTAAGGTTATTTGTCACCTAACCTTACTCAAGAGTTAGGATAAGAGTGATGTCAAGAGTAAACAGAGTATTTATGTAAGCAATGAAAACACATAAGTGCGTTAATTGTAATCTCTGTATATGTCCCTCCTTGTAGCTACAATTACAAAGGTGTTTATACTCATAAGTTAAGGTAACTTGCTTAAAAAAGGAAAAGAAAAAAAGGGCACTTTCTAACATAGTAATATACAAGTTATAAATGGGTAAAAATGAATATACAAGGAAAGTAATTATTGGTGCAACGGATTGTACATGTGTTGATGCTGTATCAATGATGCTGTTGGAGGATGTTGACAAAAAAGTACGAACAACTTGCTTGTTCTAGTAGGGGTAGCTTGGTCAGTTCGGATTCTCTCTCTCAACATCTTGACAGGGGTAAGGTTGAGTAAGTAATTGGCCAAGCATGTGTGAGAACGAAGATGGGTTGTTATCTCGACCTTCTATTTCTCGGCACTTAACATACAACAAATAGGTAATCATTTGGCTTGGCATGCAGAATGGGTTGGCAAGGAGATACTCGGCCTCTGCATGAGTTGGTTGGAATAGGAGAATTCGTCTTGCTAGTCCTTGTAGTCTTTGGGCTTAGCTGTGAGTCAGAGGTTTGGTAGCCTAATTCTCATCACAACTAGTAAAAGTTGGAAAGAGGGAAAGTTAGAGTCCAATAGATAGCATAATCTTGCCTTTAGCTACTACTCTATGAGTTTCCCTTTTCTTTCTTTTTGAAAGAAACTGCAAACTAGAAAATATAGGTTAAGTTAAAACATATATAGTTTCCTTTTAAAGAGTGGAGCCCTAAATTTTCATTTTTACTTAATTTTAGTTTACATTGAGCCTAGCCTAACTCTCAATATAAATTACTCTAAAGGATCTCAAGGAACATTTTTATTTGAAAATTATGGGAGGACATCTTGTGCTTGTAAGAAAGTACTTCTACAATCATCCCTACTTGATATTGTCTTGAATCTTATGGTAAAATTAATGAGGAGGCATATTATGCCAAAGTGAACAATACTTTGATGTGTGGAGTTTTGACCGTTAAACTTCCTACCGTAATTGTTGACATGTTCCAATAAGACATGGTAGGGCAACAACTCTTAATATAGTGGTAAAGGCAGAATATGTTACTTCATCTCATCATATTGCCACTCACTTATGCCACAAAGTATTTAAAGGGGGAAGTGTATTAAGAGAAAAGGTGTTTATTCGGCTCACCTAGTAATAAAGTAGAGTTATGTTATATTTTGATGCACCTAAGGTCCTTTGGTCGTTGAGAAGGTTGTAGTGCTTTGGAGGTGCATTTCACCTTACCTCTAATCTAATACACTGCTTGTTGCTGTTCAGGTTAAGAAGTTATTTTGTAGCAAGCTTTAGTAGTGAATGTAGACTTCGTGTAATAGTGTTTGGTTGATAATAGTAGAGATTGTGAAGTTACTTAGACTCTTATGATCTAATGGACCTCTTGGAGGGTTAGCAAGAGTATAAGACTTTTTAGACACTTGTAATCTAAGGAGCTTCTTGCAAGGCAGTCATGAGTATGACACTTTTTACATTCTTGGAATTAAGGAGCTTCTTGAAGTGTCATTATGATTATGATACTTCTTAGACTCTTATGATCTAAGGAGCATTAGAGTAAAGCTTTTACTAGCTAGCAGATTCTCATGATCTAAAGAGTATTAGAGTAAAGCTTTTACTTGCTAACTATGATCTTTAAGTAATCCATTTTGAGGAAGTATTTGATTATGCTTACCTAGTGATAGCGACATTTGTTGTTTGGGATAGTATAAGTTTCTCTTCTATTACTCAATGGGGGTATTTCTTTTAGTTGGTTGCTTAGCATAATTTATTATGGTATTACTTGAGATTAAAGCACAAAGGCTATAATGCCATGATATTGCCCAGGCTGGAAGCACAAAAGCTAATAAATTAGGTATTACCTCATTTAAGGCGTAAAAGTCAAAACGTTAAAGCGTTTCTTGAGCTCAAAGCATGGATGTTGAGATTACAAAGACATTACCTCAATTTAAGGTGTAGAAGCCAAGATGTTAGGACATTGCTTCAACTTAAGACACAAAAGCTAAGATGACAAGATGTTTAAAGTGCTAATCAAAGGCATTATATCTACTATTTGATAGCAAGAAACATCTTAGACGGCTAGGCAATGATGGATTGTTATGCCTTGGCTTTGTAAAGATAGCTTATCAAAGGGATTATTTCTACTACTTGACAAAAATACTACTTGACGAAAAGAAGCAATGCGAGGTGCATGGTAGTAGCAGTAACTATGCCATAACTCTTAAGGATATCTCCATCTTAGGAGGTTGACTATTTTCCTTTGGCACTTAAGGAGATTGTGCTCTTACTTAGTTGTCAAGGTCCATTATGTGGTTGGAATGTTTACTAGTTTGCAACATATAAGCGAATTTTATCATTGTAGGTTTGAGAGTTAATGCTCTTACTAGTCAATAATGATGTCAAGATTATATCTTATGTTAATGGGGTTTAATTGTCCTAATTAGATATCAGCTACTTTGTGAAACTAGCTTTGCACACTAAAGAGACTAATCTCTCATTTTACTGAGTGAAAGAGGTGAAGAATAAACTCAGGTAATATGAGCATGATAGTCTAATGAAAAAGAAAAAATGGAAATTCAATCCCGTTGAAAATGAAAAGAAAACATATAAAAAGAAGAAAAAAAAATCAAATTATTCTTCTACCTTTACTAACTAGTTAAGAAACTTATTAATCGAGTACATAACATATGGTTTGTCCATACTCAATTATCTACTTGTTTTTGGATAAAAGGAATTATAGAGAACGTGATACAAAAACACTTAAAACAGAATCGATATAATTTTTGGGATGTTAGCTTAAGCCTTGATTGAGTGTAAATACCTAAATTTCGCATTCTAAACTTGGCATCATATTTATGAAAACATGAACCGACGTTATTCTTTTAATATCGCCAAAGATATATATATACACACACACAAAAACACGGATTTGAGATCCTTATTGGTAGGTCCCAAAAGGGACCATGCATTGTGATAAGAGAAGTCTCCATCCGAACTGTTTGCTACATGTTCTTCGGATAATGCACCGTCTACATGTTAACTTAAAACGAAGCAACCAAAGACGAAAGCATGCACTTCGAAATGACACGTGTCCCACCACCTGTACACAGAAAACATGCATGCATTCTTCAAAACATGACACCTGTCAATAAACCCATATACCATACCACCTCACCTTTTCTATATGTAGCCGGCAGCCCCATCCTGGGGAGCTTGTATCACCGAGATTTGGTACCCAAGTAGTTGTGTAATAACCTGCAATAACTTTGCAAGGGATAACATTAATTTGTGAGGCAAGCGAGGGAGGAATTGTGGTGAAATTATGGCTAACCTGGGAAGAGCCATCGCAGGACCTTTGTTGTTTCTCAACTTGGTCATGTATTGCCTCGTGGTGGGCTTTGCTAGCTGGTGCTTAAATAGGTACATCAACGGCCAAACCGGTCATCCTAGTAAGTAATTTACCACCTTTTCTTAACAACTAAAATACATGATTTCAAATACATTATTGAAACTATTTATCACGTACAAATAAATAAAATATCGGTTATTAGTAAATGTTTGGTAGGTAAAGTGCATATCAAGTGAAAGCACGTTTGGACGTTATAGAGAAGATATACCAGGATACCATCATTACTTTTGAACCCTTTTTTACAGTCTCCAATCTTTTTCTTTTCTTTCTTTCTTTCTTTCTTCTCTTTTTGTTTTTTTTTTTTTTAATATTCTTTGAAATCTTACATTTGCTCATAGTGGTTTTATTGTTTGATAATATTGAATATTTATAGGTTTCGGAGGGAATGGTGCAACTATGTTCTTCCTAACCTTTGCAATATTGGCTGGAGTTTTGGGGATAGTTTCGAAGTTGGTAGGTGCAAGCCATCTTAGGGCATGGAGGAGCGATAGTTTAGCTGCTGCGGGGTCAACTTCAATTCTTACATGGGCTGTGACTGCTCTTGCCTTTGGGTAATATCAGAATATATAAATTCCTTTTTTCTTCCTAATACTAATACATGACTCGTTCATTGGCCTTTTCTTGGGTAATATATATATATATATATCTTAATTTATGTGAAAATTTAATTTAAGTGATCTTGAAATAGTAGAAGGGAGAAAAAATTGGAGGTAAAGGAAAATAAGAAAAACTTACTTGTTATTCTAGTTGTGCTAGTAGTTTGTGAAAATTTTACCTTGATTTTTTTTTTTTTTTTTTTTTTGTAATCCCTTATTTTCCTGCTTCGGTCCTCGTTATCAATGGAGCTTGCTAAAGTTAGAAGAAGTGCATGTTTTTAAATCTTAGAAAAATCTCATTGAATCATTTTGTTTCTAATAAAAAATATAAAATATAAAAAAGAAATAATGACATAACATTAACAAATCTCTTTTCTTGATTTTTTTTATATAATAATTTTAGCATATGTTTTAGCTATTTTTGATCGAAGGTACATTGTTTAATTACTTAATGGTTTTGAAAGCTTATTATGAAATGTTTAAGGGTCCCAATGCAATCTTAAGAATAAGCGGAGAAGGGGCATAAGCTCAACCGGCCAAATGCTGATGTGTGGAGTATATCTAGTTTTAAGATAAGGAGGGGTGGACTTGGTTCTTTTTTTCTTTCTCCCTAACCAAATTTGGTTCTCTTTTTTTTTTTTTTCCCTCCTTTTCCCTAACCAAATCATACCATTAAAGTATGGTTCAATTTTATTGTTTGGAACCAAATTGCATTTTTGGAATCATAATTTCTGGCTTGGTTTGACCTGTTCACAGTCTAAATAATATGGGAAAAATAAAATATAAAATGTAAGTCTAAAATAAATTCATGATGTCTAAAGTCACATCACAAGTATTAACTTTTCAAAAGTCTAATCTAAAAGGTAGAAGAAGTGAATATTTATTTGATTAAAGAATTTTAAAAGTATCTTAACAACTAATGCTAGGATAAGATATGAACTTTGAATTAATGTATATATATATTTTATTAAACTAATATACATATAAATGAAAATATAAATTTAACCATTTAAATGTTAGATAAAACATTTTTTAAATTAGAAATAAATTATTATTTACTTTTCAAATGGCTTGGTTTGATTTGGATTAAATTGAGAAAAGTTCCAAACCAAATTGGACTAAAAAGGGAACTTATTTTCGGTTTGTTTTAATTTACTTAGTGGGTTTGTTCACCCCCCCAACCCACAACACACACACCCTTTTTTTTTATCCCCCAACATCCTTAAAAGACAAGATCGAACTATCTTTATTTTCCTACTTGCATAAAGAGGAAAAAACTATTCCCATGAACCAATATACTTCTTAAATGTTACGTTTATTTCGTCAATCATGACAAATTCTATAATCGAATCGAGCAAGAAAACAATGCGATGGATGGATCATTTTTGCGGAATTTAACCCTTCTGTGCCAAGTACTTCATTTATCTTTTTCGGACGTGCCATTTGATATGAAATCCTTTCAGCTAAGGCCCTTTACCAAAAATTGAGGATTTTGAACTTTTGGGACATGTAGGTTGGCATGCAAACAGATCAACATAGGAGGTCACAGAGGATGGAGGCTGAGAGTACTAGAAGCATTTATAATCATCCTTGGCATCACTCAACTTCTGTACGTCCTCCTCCTCCACGCCGGTCTCTACAGCAGTAGGTATGGACCTGGGTACCGAGAGCGGCCTTATGGCACGACGGAGGCCGGAGTCGAACCGAAGACCGGTGTCACTGGGACCAGGGTTTGATGATTATAGGACTGGGGCTATAGTTTTTTCTTTGTGTATGTAGACGAGGGTTTGATGATTATAGGACTGGGCTGTAGTTTTTTCTTTGTGTATGTATTGTATAGCAAGTGTTTGGTTGTATTTGCATATGCATGGATGGATGGTTGTGGAAAGGCCTGACTTTAGAGTATGGTGTGTATGTAAGATTTACATTGAAAAACAGGCTCTTATGATAAGGAAACCGCGCTTCACATCTTCGGTAAGATGGGAGGTCGGCCTTTATGATTGATGCTAGAACGATTAATATTTTATATCTAATTAATATTGTACTTAAATAATACTAATATGACCATGTTCTATCACATATATAGGAACAACAAATCTCTACGCGTGTATTGTCCTTAAATGTTACTAATATAACTAAGATTACCAAGTCGAGTTATCGGCCTATGGTTGGAAAAATACACTTAAGAATAATTCCACCCTTTAGGGAAAAAAAAAACTCCCCCGCTAACTCCCCACTAATAAGAAAAGACAACATTATGATAACCCAAACACCTATCCAACATGTTACGTAAGTTTTCTACCATCGTGGCGATAGTAATCCATGGCATCGTTGGTTTTCTCTTTGAGGCGTGACTTGCAAACCAAGCTCTTTCAAGGGTTTTACAAGCCCTTAGTCATAAGTGATTTGTAAGTTTTCGTTAGTTGCACTTAAGGTGGCAGACGGTTTTGTTATGCCTTCAGGCTACTTTACCCTGTCAAAGCATATGTAGCGTCCACAAATACCGATTCTAACTCATCCACAGATGGCTGATGCCTGAAAAACAAAAGGGTTATTTAAAGGCAAGTGAAATTATTCTAGTAAGTTGCATCATGTGTATCTGATGCTCATATCGTATGTATGATCATTTATTCTCATCCATTCACAATCACGATTACCTTCCGTTGTCTTGGCCTAATCCAGCCTACGGCTGTCATCCCATTGCCTCGTACCTTGCCTGGAGTTGTCGAATCCTTATCCTTCTTAAATTGGATGCGTCTGTGGTTAAATTTCTTTTTCTTTTCTTTTCTTTTTTTTTTTTGTTAAAAGAGAATTGATTGTTGAGATTTAAGAATATGGTAACTGTTGATTGTTGGTTAGTTGATTGTGGGTAATGCAAAATATTGCTGGAAACTAGTTTATTGAGTTTGATGTGTTCTTAATCTGTGAAGTACAATTTTATTGACCTTTGGTTGTAAGAAGTATAATTTTATTGACATTGTATTATAATGTAACCTTTGGTTGTAAGGACTAGATTAGATAAAGAGAACTTGATAAGATAAGTATGAGGAAGATTGGATAGTATAAATTTGTACCATATTTAGTCTGTACAGTATTATATATAAAATTTATATTAAAAAATTAATTATTTATATTATAAAATAAATAAGTTTTTTGTTATATTTAATAAAAATAATATGAATTAACTTAATATTATAACAAAAAGGGATATTTTTGAAAATGTAAATTTTTTTTTGTTCATTGAATTTTATTTTTGTATTGTGATTTAGATAAAATAAAATTTAGACATTTTGTTTGATCCATTAACCTAGTTTTTGTTCAGTTACGAAGTAAATTTATAAACCAAATATGGAATAAAATTTTTTATCAAGTCTAATATCATGAAAATTATGCAATCAAATGGTACGTAGTCTCTATCAATTTGGTGATGTTTGGGGAGAAGGGATAACAATTTTATAGGAAGCAATATGCATAATTGGATGAACAGCTTGACAATATGAAGAAATCCGTTAAGGAATTGCAATTTACGTCGTGCACTTTAATAATACAACGAGGATCAGAACTACCCAAAGTATTAAATGACCTCACCAAAAAATCAATTCCAATAGTTGAAAAACGAGAGATGAAAGTGGAGGTGATTGATGTCATTGAGTGGCTCTGGAAGATGCTGTCGATAAGAATGAAAATTTTTGGATAATTGAGGTCGTAAAGGAAAGAGAGAGGAGTTAGTTTTTCATGTGAAGAGTAAACCTCAGAAACAGGAAGAGTCAGTTGATGAGTTATCTATTACCACACCTATATGAATGAAAGCATAATTGTATTTCCATACGAAGAATCACAAATGGAGTGTCACTTGTCATTAACAAAGTCCATCATGCTATGCCATTATAATTGTTTCAAGATCATTGGACTCAAAAAATTTTAATTGATAGAGTACATAATGAATAAAAGGAACTTAAGATTATTATTGACATCATCGGTTCAATTGAGTTGGAGGGATCTATTTATGCTTGGTTTCTATAACATCATATTTGATCCATGAGCGTTTGTGGCACAATTCACATATTCATATTCCAAGGTTGAATCTTTTTCCAAGAGAAGGTATATGATGTGATCATCATATAAGTCAACCATTAAGGTTTCATAGAATTAGAAGTTTGAGGCAATCAAGATCAACTGGCCTTATTAGGCTAAGGTCGATTGCCTTATGGAAGATTAAGCTCAATCGATCTACAAGGCCCCAAGGTCTATTACTCTCATGATTAGCCAAGATAAACACCTTCGATGGACTTAGGCATTAGAATCCTTTTTAAGTTTATTTTATGTTATTTTCATTCAATTGCTTTTCTTGTATTTATTAGTATTTGTTTTGTTATTTTAATTAGTTTTTCTTTTTACATCTTTCTAGCTAGCTAAGGTTCATTCAACTTAAATAAAGGCTTTTGGTTGTAGTAGAAAAATTGATTTAGACCTTTGTTATTCTTTTAATGTGAATATAGTGAGAGTTTCTCCTAATTTCGGTTCTTAATTAATCTTATTGATATTGTGGGAAGCAACAAGTTTTTAGATTTGCTGTATTGTATTAGTGATTCTATTGATCCTTTTGATTGTTTCCTTGATAGTGCATAACAACAATTTTAAGATCTAATCCAAAAACCTAGTTCGTATTTTTAATTGGTGCATCATACCTTATTAATGATCCTTTCATATCTTTTTATTTATCATCATTAAATATGAAACCCTTGAAACATCTCCTTTTATTATAAACCATATAGAAAACTTAAATATCTTTCATTCAATATTAAAACCTATATAAGAACTATAAAACCATAATAGGAATTCCACACTAATTGGTATCTCAATCCAACCTATCGAATTCATCATCATGTCGGCTTCTTTGTAACGCAATTAATTTGTATGATCATCAGTTATATAGTCAAATAGATCATATGATTTAATCATAATCGATTCGTTGTACTATTTGGTATATTAAGTGATTTATTCCTATCCTTTTTATTTATTTTAATTATCAATATTTAATTAAAAAAACCATAAAAGTACATCTTTTTATTCATTTATTTATTTTTTTTTACACTTATCAACCCTAGGCTTATTTTGCCATATAAGGGTGATTTGATCCAACAAAATCAATCCCTATCAATTGTAACTCTATTTATTGTCACTAACACAATAAAGCCACTATGAGACGTAATCACTAGACATGTCAATAAGCTACTGCGATCGATAAGCTAGCAAACACGCTAGCAAACTACCGAAATGTTACCATTAACCATTAAGTAGCTATCATTGGTTGCAACCACTGGACCATAAGTGAGATGAATGAACTACCAATGGATGTGACTAATAAACTACAAACTAAATGAACCATTATTAAAAAACCATCGGCCTAACCAATTAGAAGTTATGAACCACCATTAAACACAACCTATCGTGCTCTAAGAATTTAGAGAAAAAGGGATGGAGAGAGAGGGGAAGAGAAAGAGATAAATAGTGGGTGTTTTTTAGTGTTGATCGCTTTGGAAGGTTTGATTAGATTATCATGATTCATAGCAGGGAGGGAGCGAGGTGGGTTGCTGCAGGTGAGCAATGAAATGATGGTAGGTGGATCACCAGAGATAGAGAGATGGAGGGAAAAGAGAAAGAGAAGAGAGTATGTTAGTGTCAAGGAAGTTGAGTAAAAGATAAGGATGTCCTTATCTCTTCAAGCCTATTGTTGACCACTTTAATGGATATATTTTTGAGATAATAATTAAAAAAAAGTGACCTACATTTTGGTAGTTTTGCAAATAAACAACCCACGTTTAATTTTTGATAAATACTTCTCATGGAGGTACGGAAATTCTCATCAAAACAGTATCATTGCCGTTCTAAACTATGCGATGAATGTTTTCTTATTTCCGAACAAATGGTGTAAAGTGGTGATGTCTCTTTTTGGCCCTTTTTGATGAGGTGGAGACTCTTCTAGAGGAAAGATTCTTTGGAAGAAGTGGGAAGACTTCGTTACCCAAAAATCTTGGAGGGTTGGGGTTTAGAGACTTGGAGGATTTTAATCGAGCACTACTGAGGAAAATAGCTTAGAGACTTTTGGAAAACCCAGAGGAGTTGTGGGCGGGAGTTTTAAAGAACATCTATTTTGAGAATTCTGATTTTTTTAATGCAAAGATTGAAGGTCGGGCATTATGGGATGGAAGAGTATTTGTTGTGGTAGAGATGTGGTTGTAAATAACTTGTTGTGGCATGTGGACAATGGTGAAAAAATTAGTCTTTGCATTGACCTTTAGGTTCCAGATATTGAGGGTTTCAAGTTAAAACCTCCTAGATTAGAGGATGTGGGCAAAGACCAAAAAGTATGCTCCATCATTAGAGACAATTATAAAATTTGGTGAACAAACTTACTTGGAAATAATGTTCCTGAGTAAGAAAATTTGGCTATAGAAAGAATTATCTTACATTCAACAGTAAGTGAAGACAAAATAGTGTAGCTTTTAGAAATAGCTGGTTCATTCACAGTTAAGTTAGGTTATAAGAGGTTGAGGAAGGTATATCATCAATTGTGAATAACTACTGCTAGTCCTTCATTCTCTTTTAAATCTCCACCCTTATTTATGGTCCATTATTTGGCATATTGAGTGTCTCCCTAAAATGAAACATCTCATGTGGAGAGTGCGTACTAATTGTCTTGAAACCAATGCTAATTTGTTTAAAAGACATCTTAGAGCCACTCCTAGATGCCTTTTCTTTCAAGAAGGAGAAACCGTTGAACATTTGTTTATTCATTGCACACGGGAAAAGGTAGTTTGTTTGAAGTGATGGGCATCAAAACTGATTTCTTTCCCTTCGACCAGATTTAAGGATTGGTTTATAAGTCTAATCAAATTACTTAGAACAATTGGCTCTCAATGGAAGGAAGACTTGATGAAAGTTTGTGTGATCATCTGGTACATCTGGAAGCATAGAAACAAGCGTTGGGCAAATAAACTTAACCCCATTATCAACTCAATCATTGGACGTAACAATGCTGCTATTTTTGAGTGGCATAATAGGAAGCACACTGGAGTGGAATTATCACAAGGAAAAGAAAATGGATGACATGGAGAGGGTTTACCAGATTCTACATCACGCACTACTATAAGAAATATGAATAGCTTAGTTGGTGGTGTTTCGGATAGACTCGATTTTGTCTCACCCGTTGATGTTAAAATCTTGAATCGGGCTGGTTATGTTTTGGATGGTTTTGGGTTAGATGCTGCGGTAAAACATGCTGCTGATTTATCAAGTCTTGTCTCCCCTGTTACGGTAAGAATTGAGGTAGTTTCGAATGCTCAGACAATGAGGCTGTTTTGAATATTTATGATTTGAATGTCTATGTTTTAGGAAGATTGGATTCAGTTGAGGATTTGGCTATAAGTGTTTTGTCCCAATGGAATATCATTTAGTGCCAGCCCACAGGGTGGTTTGTGTAACAGTTTGTCTAATGCTCATATGCTTTCTTTGACAAGGTCAGCCTTTACAAATCTCTACAGATGGCATCCTCCAAGAGAAGAGTTTTTACAAAATTAACCACGATGGGCCTGTTAATTCTCATAAAAAAGTAGTAGGAATTGGTTTTGTGGTGAGAGACTCTGGTGTGAAATGCCTTTGTGCACTTCGAAAACATGTAACGGTCATGGGTGTGGAATCTTTATAAGCTCTTGCTATCAAGGAACCTCTTCTTATTCTAGTTCGAAGAATTGGCCAAATGTTGAAGTAGAATCTGATTGTTCTCCTCTCATTGCAAGCATTCAAGACATCAGCAAATCCTCTTGGAAAGCAAGGCCATTAGTGCAGAACATTCTTAATATTAGGAGTCAATTTTCTTTTTGTTCTTTTTCTTGTATTTCTAGGAAAACTAATACCTGTGCAGACTGGGTTGCATCCCAAGGTATGAATGGAATGTGTAAGGTTTATAGAGAGTGAGATCTCCCATCTCCTGATGCAAAGCCTAGACTTTTGGACTCTTGTTATCCTCTTTAATTTATTCCAACAATGTCCTCTTTCGGCCAAAAAAATAAAAATAAAAAATGCCTCTAAGTATTTATGGATACCAAAATTTGCTTCAAACAAAATGAAAAAGATAAGAACTTGAAAGTGGAAGCATATAAATGAGTGTTGGGCAAATAAACATAATCCCACTATCAACTCAGTCATTCCAAGCATTAATGTTGCTATTTTTAAGTGGCTAAACAAGAGACGTGCTAGAGTGAAATCCTCATAAGGAGAAGAAAATGGACGAATAGCTGATGGTTTACCGGATTCCACATCACTTGCTGCTGTAGGAAATATGAACAGCTCAGCTTAGTCTTGTTTCAAATAGACTCGATTTTGTCTCACCCGTTGCTGCTGTAGGAAATATGAATAATTCGACTGGTTATGGATGTGGAATCTTTAGAAGCTCTTGCTATCAAAGAACCTCTTCCTTTTGCTGGTTCAAAGAATTGGCCAATTGTTGAAGTAGAATCTGATTGCATTCAAAACATCAGTAAATCCTCTTGGAAAGTAAGGCTACTGGTGCAGAACATTTTTGACATTAGAGGTCAATTTTTCTTATATTTATAGGAAAGCTAATGCTTGTATAGGGTTGTATCACAAGGTAGGGAAGGGACATACAAAGTTTATAAATGGTGCGATCTCCCATCTCCTTTATTATCTTTTCTTCTTGTTGATGCAGGCCCTAAATCTCCAAACTTTTACTATCCATTTTGATTTATTCCAATAAACTACTCTTTTGGCCCAAAGAAAAAAAAAAAAAACCCTCAAAAAGTGCCTCTAAGTATTTATGGACACCAAAAGCCACTTTAAAGAAAATGAAAAAGATAAGAACTTGAAAATAGAAGCAAAAGAAACACTTCCCAAAAATCTCCATCGAAAATTTGCAGCAAGGAAAATGAGAAGCACCACCAAGAACTGATGGAACATCATCCAAACTTTTGCCTTAGGGTTGATGGAAAATTGGCCTGGTTTCAACCTAATTCTCTTTCTCCCTTTGTTTTCTTCTTCTTCTTCTTTTTAATTTCTATATTCTTTTAATAACATTTCTTCATGCTATTTATTTAAATCCATTTAATGGTATTATGAACCAATAAGAAATTGTCACATGTCCTCTATCTACCATTAGTACAAAGTGAAGAAGCACAAGTTAAATATTTGTCAAAAATTAGAACACAAACCACTTGTTTACAAAAACAACAATACACATTTTACATTTTTAATTTTCTCTATATTTTTATTTGATCCAACATAGATTTATGGTATTCCATTTCATACCATTGATCCAACATATAGTTATTATGATATTCCATTACATTCCCTCCTGATATCTTCTATTTTATTTTGTTAAGCAAATACTTATCCTTTTAGACTCTACACCAAAAGAATTAATTTTTTACCACTTTAATTACCTTTTAAACTAAAAACTTGTTTTTATCTTGCAAATACTTAAATGTAAGATCCAATAGTTTTGAAGGTTTTTTTTTTTTTCTAATAAATTCGATTTAGTCTTTTAAAATAGAAAAATGTGCATTAATTGCATCTTTTATCATAACGGAATGAACTAAATTTGAATTTTATTCTCCTAAATTGTAATATAATTGGAAAAAAAAATCATAAATATAATAGGTTAAGTTGCCACCAAAATAACTTACTATAAGTGTTTTCTTTTTATTTTTCCTTTTTTAAATCTAATTGGTGAAATCCATATTCGCGCCACTCTTCCCAAGAATTAAACTCCAACTTTTCCTCTCTCCTTTTTCATATCTGTATTACTAAATAACAAGGCATTTCATGGAGCTAAGCTTTACTAGTTTAAATGTATTGGCTCTCTCTCAATTAAAGTTTCATGTATATATCAAGTGGCATCCAATTGGAACTATAAATTATGCCTGAGATCTTTTGCTTCAAATTTATTTATTAACCCCTCATCCTATCAGCCAAAGAAAAGGTGTTGTGCCCCAACATTTTAATTGAACAAGTTAACCCCCTTTTAAAAAGATTAGTTCATATTACGTAATTTATGCTGTTATCTATACAATATTTTTTTCGAGTAATGATACAAAGATCGAACCCCCGTACCAAACACAGTTACGAATGGATTGGAAAACTAAATGACTAATCGAAAATAGACAGATGCATTAAATGCATATTGGACGTACTCATTCACCGGAGACATGTCCTTCGCAATGTTGTTTTTGTTACTTTGTATCGGCTCGACCAGTAATTCCCTAAATTTTACTTTAGGAAGAGTTGTTTTTATCCCGCCTAATGATCCACAGCATCTGCTTGCTGAAGATAATTGGGCAACTTTTGTGAGAGAACATCGTACTCTCAACCGTTCAAGTCCGAGTTGAATATTTTCTTGATGTTTCAATTCTGTCTCTGTTTTGTTTTTCATGGAAATGTATGTTTTCAGGTTAAAATGTCTGTCCTTCTTGGTCTGTGAACCTACGGTCGTATCTGTCTGCTATCTCTAGTTGTTTATGTGTCTGTTAATGTTCATTTCCAATATTAGTTATTGTACAAGTGATGTTTAAATATAATATAATTGCATTTGTTGAAAAAAAAAAAACCTTATCAGAATCTTACCAAACAAAAGAATACATCCCAAAGAATTCTTGTAATTTAATTCTTAACACCAATAGGAAAAAAAAAAAAAAAGCTTTTAGGTTTTCTCCCAAATAATAATATTTAGTGAATTTCAATTTACACATTTCAAGGAATTAATAGAGTCTTTAACAACAATTAAAAATTGGATTTTTCAGTAAAATTGATCAAACAAGGTTTTGACCCACAGCAACGATTCCATTTTAAATAATTACTACGTCTAAGAGGAACAGACGATATAAATATATATATATATATATTTTTTAACCGATGACGGAAGTGGAAGCTCATAACTATAAACCGTTCCCGCCAAATTCAAACTGACTTGAGCGAAGTCATGTCCCCTTCCCCTGTCCACAAAACATTTGCCCTCGTAACTTCTAGATATTACACTTCTACCCCTGTCTCTGAAACCTCCAACAATCTTCTCCATCTTCTCCATTTCTCGATCGGAACCCAATCCTCGACACGAACCCAACAATGTCACGCGCGAATTATCACTACCAACTTCTCTCAAAACCCTTGCATAGCCACAAAGCTCATCTCTGCATATGCTGCGTGTAAAGAGCCAGCAACCTCGAAACTCGTTTTCGACTCGGTCATAAACAAGGACGTGTTCTTATGGAACTCCCTGATTAATGGGTATGTGAAAAATCGCTTCTTTAGTGAGGCTTTATGCTTGTTTAGTCAGATGTGTAGGAATGGTGTGGTTCCTAATGATTATACATTGGCTAGTGTTTCAAAAGTGGCAGGCGAGACCGGGGATTTATTTTCTGGGAAATTGGTCCATTCAAAGAGTATAAGAACTGGGTTTGTGCTGGATATTGTTGTTGGAAATTCGATCATGTCTATGTACAGTAAGTGTAAAGAGTTTAGGGACGTAGAGAAAATGTTTGTTGAAATGCCTGAAAGAAACGTGGGTTCTTGGAACGTGTTGATTGCTGGTATTGCGGGATTGGGTGATGGTTATAAGGAGAAAATATGGGAAGTTGTTAGATCTATGCAGGGTGAGGTTGTGGAACCAGATGAATTCACGGTTTCTAGCCTTTTGCCTTTATGCGGTGGGAGTATGGGAAAGTGTGATTATGGTAGGGAGCTTCATTGTTATGTTTTGAAAAGTAATTTAGAATTGGCTCTGGGTGCAGATGTCCATTTAGGTTGTTGTTTGATTGATATGTATTCTAGGAGCAATCGAGTGTTGTTGGCTAGACGGGTCTTTGATAATATGAAGTGTAGGAATGTGTACGCTTGGACAGCAATGATTAATGGTTATGTACAAGAGGAAGCGCCTGAGGAAGCTTTTTCTCTTTTTAATGAAATGCAGGTAACAGATGGAATAGAACCAAATAGGGTAACGCTTATAAGTGTTCTCCCTGCATGTAGCACATTTGCTGGTCTGATGACTCTGAAACAGATCCATGGATTTTCTATTAGAAAGGACATGAATGATGAGGTCTCCCTGCGAAATGCATTAATAGATGCATATTCCAAGAGTGGGAACTTAGGTTCTGCAAGACGAGTTTTTGAGGATATTCCTTCAAAAGATGCAATCTCATGGAGTTCAATCATATCTGCATATGGGTTACATGGGAAGGGTGAGAAAGCCATAATTTTATACAACGAAATGGTTCAGCATGGATTAAAGCCAGACATGGTATCGATTGTCGGGGTTCTTTCTGCTTGTGCCAGATGTGGTTTAGTTGATGAAGGCCTTGATATATATAGATCCATGGTAAACGATTATGGAATTAGGCCAACAGTTGAGATTTGTGCTTGTGTAGTGGACATCTTAGGTCGATCAAACCAGCTTGATCGAGCACTGGATTACATCAATGACATACCAGTGGAGGCTGGTCCCAGCATTTGGGGGGCTCTTCTTAATGCTTCTATATTGCATGGAAATCAGGACATGCAAAATTTAGCCTATAACTTCCTTGTTAAGCTAGAACCTCAGAACCCCTCAAATTATATTGCATTGTCCAACTTGTATGCTTCTTCTAACAAATGGGATGTGGTAGCTGATGTGAGAAGAACTATGAAACGAAGGGGCTTAAGGAAGGCTCCTGGATGCAGTTGGATCAGCATCAATGGGAGTACAAGTTGCTTTTATGTCGCTGATTGTGCGCATCCATTCTCCAGTTCAATATATGAGATGCTGGATGCTCTAGTAATTATGATGAAAGGGAGTATTGGATCTGTGGATTGTTAAAAATTTTGGTTTAGAACATCCAACAAGATCATCGAATTATCAACATTATAATCATCTTCCTTGGTCCAGCAGCTGAATATTTCATGACTGGGATGTTGAGCATTGCAGATTTGGTTCAAGAATTTGAAAGGTTTACAAAGAAGCTAGCTTACACGACAAGTGGATGTGCTACCTGGGGAAGAAGGGCTTAAGGTCCACAAAACCCTATGCCAAAGGAATGAATGAGGATTCCAATGCCCAAGTGTGAAAGCTGATTTTCTTTTAAAACACATGCAAGTGAAGATTATACTCCAGACATTCTTTTCCCCTTGGAAGAACAATTGAAATGTGTATATTTCAAGGAAATTTCTCTGACACTGCTGAAGAAGGATGTCATGGAAGGATGTTAGGATAGTTCCGATATTCCAATTGTTGGCAGAAAAAGGACATCAGGTAACCGAAAAATAGAGGACTCTGTCAATTTGTATGGTAAATGGATGTTAAGAACAATTATCTTCTTTGATTTCCAAAAGCCAAGCTGATTTTACCTGGTATTATTGAGGTATATGATTTCTGAAATGTCATTGGTTTTGATATTGTTTCTATGTTGTACGTCACAAGTTGAAAGCCTGAGGAATTGAAGCACTGAAACTTATTACTGCTAGCACATGTCACATGAAAGCACATGGTAACATGCCAGAGCTGTTCATTTACATTTCCATCAACCACTGGGAGATGTTAAGAGTATGTACTGAGGTCCTTGTAATGGTGATCATAGCAAGGAAACTTGGGAAAATTTAAGCCTATGCCAGATGAAGCACAGAGATTTCAAGCTTATGTGTGACAAGCGGTACTTCAACCAATAGAGGGTATCTATCAAAGTTTTCATTCCAGTCAATGGTAGTGCCAGTGCAGCTTCAGAATATGGAATTGTTCCTTCTCTCTGTAGCTCCTATTCATGGCATGAGTTCAAACTATTCTGTTAAGAGGCTTAAGACTCCAAGATGTAAAGTAAACCCAGTAGATCAGTTGGCATTGCTTGACAAAGTTGTCAGCATATCTCCATGCTCAAAGTTCACTACAAGAGTCTGATCGCTACTATGGAAATCTAGATAACTAGTTCATTGTCTGCTCTTGAAGTGATAATTTATCATCACCATAAGGCACCAGATAGAAACTATGGAAAGAAACCAAGGGCGAAGGACAAATCATTCGATGCAGGTGGAGTTCAGAAGCAGATTTGAACTTATGGATTTTAGGAGGTCATTTAGGACTGGATTGACCATGGACGGCCCAAAGTCAGAATCAAAGGGAGGTCGACTGGGTCATCCAGTCATGTGGCTAGATTATCTCCAAGACCGGCTTTAGGCTGGTTCCATAAGATGCACGAGCTTAGTTGGCTATTTTCTTATTTTATGTTATGCGAGTCTGGTTTATTTAGGTCTTTTAGTTATATTTAAGTCCTTTTATTTAAAGTTTTTTTTTTTAAGTAATTGTCCTTTTATATTAAGTTTCCAATATTTAGTTATAAATAGGAAAGTTATGTCATAAGTCGGTAATGGGAGTTTTGAATTATCTTTTCAATACTGAAAACTTGTCTTTGCGGCTTATTGAACATTGAGTAATCTATTTCCTCTTTATTCATGGTTTGCGTTCTCATCAATCTAAATCTAGATTATTACAGATCAGTTGATCGAATTAGTTCCGATATTCCAATCTAAATCTGCTCATATTCTTACCAGTACATCCAGTTTGTAAATAAGCTTGCTACGACGGACATTTACAAGAAACTTGCTTATATGATTCACTAGAAAATCTCTTTGATTTTACCTATAGTCTGTACTGACGTGTTAAAACAATGTTTTTGAAGATTTTAGTGGTGCCAGTGTTGGGTTTAAGCCAATGCAATTGTAAAAAGCTTCTATCTTCGAAATTCAGATGCACCGTGTACTTTGAGAGTTTCTCAGTGATATGGCTGCGGTGAATGATACAACCACTCAGCCACCTAAAAGTAGTTGAGTGCATGTAGCCTATGTGCAGTTTTCCGACCCCGCAAATGTTTGTGTGATGTTCCAGTTTTCATCGTCTACATCAGACGTGGATTAGGAACTAACCAAATGTTTCTCCCTATGTCTCCTTCACTCACTCAGGTATTCGTAAGTGAACGAGAAGTAGAATACAAGTTGATTTGCATATGATTGGCAAGGACGTAGATGGAAATACCATTTGGAACAAGGGAACTTGGACCGCTAAAAAGAATATTGGAACGCTAATGCAATTGGATAAAAGTTAACTTTTCAACTGATTCAGAAATTTCCATGTAATCATGTTGAAAGCCAATCTAAATGACAAAATGCAGGACATTCTAGTTTTTGAATTCAAAAAAGAAACGGGAGCCTATCCTAGTAGTGTAAGCAACTAAAAGTTAGTGTCACAATCCTAGCAACCAACTTCCTAATTCTTCTTCCCAGGGAGACTGCTTCATGGCGTATCTTGTTGATTATTCCGCTGCCCCATTGGTATTCTCAGATTTTTCCATCAACTCAGGCACCTCAGATCTTGAAAACAAATGAGTAGACCCAATTTGAGGTCAACAATGTACCCAGAGCGACAAAAATCCTGCTGCAAGGATAGTTCAAGTGTCTTAACTGCCCACCTCTTGGTTTGCTAGAGATGCTGATACTTAACATCAAAATTCAGCACACACCACCAAACCAACCAACTTGAAGAATAACCAAACTGAAACACTCGACCACCATATTTTGCCATTGTTTTACATCCACCTTGACCTTGAGTACAGACGAAAATCTTCCATATCTAGCATGGTATATCTTCCTCCAACAACAGAATATTTTGATCACTATCTTGATTCAGGTTCTCTCTCACGCCGGTAAGCATATACTGATCCAAGCACCACTTTTCCAATTCTCCTGTTTCTTCTGGATTTTTTACTCAAACCTTTTCCCCTCTCCTTCTCAAAAACGAGAGGCGACATGGGTAAACAATGAATCCACCCAAGAGGCAGTAATGCTGCAACATACTGTATAAGGATCCCAACGGGCAGCTTGGTGTAATCTCCAGCTGTTATTCCAAGAAGAGATGCCAATCCTACACCTAACAATCCACTAATAATTGATGAAAAACACAAAGTGGATGCAAGAAATGACATTACAGATCCTTCACAGCCCCTTGGACATAAGTTTGCAAACAGCACCATGAAAGGCAGGAGCTTAAACTGTGAGATTGTTTCTGCTAAGCCAGAAAAGCAAAGAGAAAAGACATTGTTGGAAATCCCCATCTTGAGATTGATCTGCCTCACAAGAACAAAGTCCAGAAGAAGGGAGCAAGCATATAACGCTTGGACCACACTAATCAATCTCCTCATTGGAAGATTTTTCAAATATCGGTCAAAGAGAACAGACGCAGAAAGCAGTGCCAACTGACCCACAACTCGTGACATACCGATGATTGAAGGATCAAGGTTAAGACACTGAGTATGATAACAGAAAATGGAGCCTGACAGAATTGGTACTGTTACGATAGAAGCTACTATCCAGATAAGAGGAAGATATATATTCTGTTCACGTATTCCCCGAACAAGATCTAACAACTGATTTCTGATGCTCTCTAAGATGGTTGTCTTTGTAGGATTTTCATGAGATAAGCCAAGGGATGACTCCTTCGTCGTTGATGAGATAGCAAACTGTACCAAAAGTAAAACAGCAAATATGAGAAACATGGTCTTGGACTGTGTTCTTAGTAGTATATATCCACCCAGCAAGTTTCCTAATACTCCACCAGCAGCAGAAGCCATGAAAGCATAAGACTGGATGCTGTGCACTTTCTGTTTCTGTCCAAACTCTGCAACAAGAGCATCCATTGCAACTTCTGTTATGGATGCACCAATATTGCTAAGGATTACACATGCCATAAGATTTGGAAGAGCTTCCCGAGCTGCAGGAATCAGTGCAAGTGGTCCCCAAGATAAAACCTGAAGAAGTACTGAACAAAACAATTATGGTCAGAACTTCTCAAAATCATTCAATCACTCATCTACATTAAATTATCATCAATCTTCTTTCCATGTCCTCCAACAATGAGCAAAATACAACTTTAAATGTTCAATGATTATTTGGTTTTACAATATGGCTATGAATGGAAGAAAAATTTATTAGGAATATCAATTACTTCTAAATATAGGACTCTGAGTTTAATACTCTGAACAACCATATAAATTTTTTCACTTCAACTGGTCACTTCACTGTATGTTGCTCATCTCAAATACATAATGGAAACAATAAACAAGTTAAATCAAGCAGTTCTGGTTCATGGCATTAGCCAAATCTTTTTTGGTTTCATATCAAAACAGGGTTTTCAATGAGCAAGTAAAGTGATTAAATTTTGAGGAATAAACTCAAAAATCACATATCCTAAAGACTCATATTTAGAGACTATGATATACGTTGACGCAACTAAAAACATATGCAGAACATGAGGCCAGAGTAACCTGATGTAAAAAGAAAAAGCAAAAAAAAAAAAAATCACTTCTTGTTGCAATTATGGTGTTTATTTTTGTTGACAAGTGCACTCATGCTTCTAAACTATCACAAAAACTCATCCTAAATCCCTTTTACACAAGCATTCCGCATTACATTTTGGTCCAGAGAGGAAACGCTGAATATGGAAAATAAGACTTTCAAAGTTCCAGTAAAATCCAGATTAATAACATTTGATAAGTATAAAGTAAATCCAAATTTAAACTAACCTCCAAGTGAAATATAAGGTATCCTATGAGCACCATTAATGTAAACAGCATCAGATATTATTCCATACAATGGCTTGGCCACCATTGGCAAATTACCAGAATTCTGCACAAGCTGCAATGTCGATGGATGCAACTTAAGATTATGTGCCATGTGGAAATTAAGAGCCAGCCAGGGAAAACACCTAAAACCTTGTACCCAATACCCAAAACCACACAAAGGTAACATCTTTTTACCAAAAGCTTGTAAAAATCCTTTCTTTTCATCATATTTCTTGTTTATTGTAAATTTCTTAGGATAAACTTGTTTGGGTAATACCAATATTGGGTCAATCCCATTGGCGATGTTGTTAGGCTTATTGCTGTCGATCCTAGGTAATGAAGATAGCTTGTTTATGGTATTAGGGTTGTTCTTGTGGTGATAAGAGCAAAGAAGGCTCCTTTTCGGTTTGATTAATAAAGGTGGCTTCAATGGGGGCAGTATGATTCCTGGGTTGACGGGGACAAATGCTTTCTCAGTTGACAATGATGATATTGATGAGTAGTGTATCATAGTTCTGAAGTTTTGGTTCAAACTGAAAATAGACACAAACACTTATGGTAATATTGACCAAAACTATGAAATCTGTAAGCAAATATGGATTAGAACCTGAACCTGAACCTGCCCCCCGAGAGGAAACTCAAACGTCTGGTAAAATAAAAGAATAAGGAGGAGGGGAACTGGTAAGGAGGATTCTAGGCAGAGTATAGAGAAGGAGAAGGATCTGGAAAGAGTGTAGAGTGGGGGTTTTTTTTAACCAGGTTGGCGAGAACTAGTTTGGTTTGTGCCCTCCCTCTCCTAGGTTGTTGGTTTGATTACGTGGGTTCTGATGGAGGGATTATGTGGACGACTCACGCGCCTTCACGCGCCATTGGTGTGCAAAGAAAGAACACAAAGGAACAATGTCGTATTTAGTAGTTAAATTTTACTAGAATATATAATTTATTATTCGATCGAAAAGATCAATTTAATATGTAATTAAAAATTTTGTAATAGTTTATATTACCTAACTAAATTTTATTTGTTGATGTGATATAAGTTAACACATGATATATTTTTAAACTAATACTTAACATTTTTTTTTTCATATTAGTTTACATTTAATGATATAGCATTAATTATCTCGTGGCAACAATTGCAACTTCTACGTGTTTGCACTATTTAACTAAGCTTCATTTATAGATATAGCATGAGTTGAAACGTGATATTTTTTTAAATTGATATTTAGTACCTTTTTTTTCTATATTAGTTTACATTTAATGATGTAGTACTAGTTAACCAATGATAGTAGTTGCAATTGCCATGTATTTGCTATATGATATCTTTTTTTATTATTTTATATTTACTGATATAGCATTGGTTAACATGTAATATCAGATTCAAATACCACATGGGTGTCAACCAATAATGGCACAATTCTTTTTTAAGGGCAAAAATATTTTTTCATTTCAATTAACACGATTTTTTTAAGAGACAAATTTATTTATTTTTTATTTCAATCAAACACAATAAAGATCAATACATAATATACACAACAGCAAACTCATGAACACTTATTTACATAATGACTTAAAATAACTCATATATATATATATATGTATATAAAACTTTTTCTATGAAACATTTCATATGGGATTTGTGAATGAGAAAAGGAGGTTTATGAAGTGTAAATTGCAATTTTTCGCTAAAAAAAGAGTAAACTTTGACTCAATTTTTTCACTTGATTTAATTTTTAATTTAGAAGAAAATACTCAATTCTTAACCTACTCAATGATTTTTAAAATATTTCTAAAAATTATTTTTTTTAGTAGGTTAAGAATTCAACCTTTTTTTTAAATTAAAAGTTAAATTAAATGAAAAAAATTGAGTGAAAGCTAACTCTTTCTTTAACGAAAAATTACAAGTTATACTTCATAAACCTCATTTTCTCTTTTACACGTTTTACATGGAATGTTTATAAAAAAAACCATATATATATATATATATATTGTCTTAAGTCATTATGTAAAGAAGTGTTTATAAGTTTAGTATAGTGTATACTATGTTGAGATTTTTATTATGTTTGATTGAAATAAAAAAAATTGTGCTATTATTGGTTGACATATGATGCTATGTGATGATATATGGCAATAGGATCTAATGTTATGTGTCAATCAATACTACAAATTAATATGAAAAGAAAAAAGAAAAAAGGTGCTATTAGCAAATGGGATTTGATTAGGTAGTACAAATTATGTAAAAACTTCGATTAAATATTGAATTGATATGTTCAAACTTTGAATAATAAATTATATATTTAAATAAAGTTGAGGTATTAAATGTTGGATTGACTTTTTTTAGAGTCGAAACGTGACAACCCCTTGTTTTCTACAAACGTTGCTGTGTCATTCGTGCATAAATAATGGGAAGGTTTCGCACGCCACGCGCTTCACACGCATTGTTTTATAATAATTTTGAGTTGGAGTTGCGGGATACGGAGTATATGGCGCGTGGCATGGTTGATACTGAGCAATAATTAATTAATTAGAAAGAAACTTATAATAATAATGTTCTTGTACTTGTAGGTTACGTTGTTCTCCTGTAGATTACAGAATTTGAAATCTGAGAAGATTTGATGATTCTGCTTCTTTGTTTTAAACTCAGCGTTAAACCAATGAATCACTAAAACTCGTAGACCTTTGCATAATCATTGTATTTCTGGCAAAAAATAATAATAATAATAATAATGAATAAATCAAGCATAATAAAATTTTAATATCAAGAAAGCTTCTTTTACTATTTATTCAATCATTTAATTCAATGGAAAAATAGAAAAATAAAATTCAAAGCAAAATTTTAAAGATTTTTTGTATAAATACTCTATTTCTAATGTAAGGGTTAAATACATATAAAATAAATATAAAAGTTGCAATTTACATTAAAAACATTTCCAAAGCCTCTTTATCTTTATATTAGATGTCATGTCTACTTCATTTAGGGATAAATATGTTTCTTGATATCTTTATATGAATGGAGTGTTTATAGAAAATGATAGTTGATCCATTTGTCGAATCATAATGGTGATCAACGGTGAATATTGAAACCCTTTATTAATGGGTCTCAACTAAATTATTTTTATGAGTTTAGATTTGGATAAAAATTTTATTTATCATTTTAGTGTGGGCTAAATTAAGAAACGTTAGATTTGATGGACTGATTCAACGGGCCTTATTTCAAGCCTATCATGCCAAAACTTTGTTGATCATCTCGAACATTTGGACTTGACTCTTTAGACCTCATCAACTTATCCCAAAGAGTCAAACTCAATTAATTAATAGGTTTAAAGTCTAAATTTGAATTTAGCCCTCTATACATAACATACAAACTAATATGAAAAATATTAATTCATTCAATAATAATAAGTATTGATATTACATAAAACATTGATGAAGTCAAAATTCATACAACTAAGAAATTTCAATTATCCAGTAACAATTAAGTTTATTTATAAATCTAGCATATGAAATAAATTTTGAACGATCAATGGATTTTAAATTGTGGTAATAAATATTAAATACACTTTTCAATAAATGTAGAATAAAAACCTTTTTAGGTGTGATATTACAACCATAAAAATTTTCTTAGTTAAGCATGTATTAGTATACATTTTTAAAAAAACAATTTATTTGATTTTACGAGTTGGTCTGATTTATCTTTCCATCCAATCATGAATTTTTTGTTCGTTTCAATTTTGAAAATTTTTAAACCAAATTAGAATTGAAACCATATTTTTAGTTTAGTTTGGTTTGGTTTACAGATTGATTTTATTTAGTCGGGTATTTTACCTAGTACTAACTTCATTTAAAGTGAGGTCAAAACAATATTCATATTTTAAAGAAGTATAATAACCAATTACATATTTTAATTGCACTGCAAAACATTATAAGAAATGGACTAGTAATAAAGTAAAAATGTTTATAAATATTCATACCTACAAGCAGCTAAGAAAAAAATTTATAAAGAACGAGAATTGTCTAAGTTGCCATCATTAACTTTCAATATTAGTAACAAACTAAACTTGATTCCCATTAAACCATCTATTGAATAAAGGTGAACCTACCAACAATTGAACCAAGCCTAAGCCTAAGTTCTAGCCAACTAAGCTAGACCCAAGTGAATCTTCATACAACCTCTGGTGGCATTTTTAGCCAATATGTTGTAACCATGAGCCTAATTTGAGCATGACAATGGTTAAGTCAGCTAGTTTGAGTCATGGTGGTTTGCTTGAGCCACCCAAATTAAGAACCAAGCTACATGGATCAATTACATGGTTTACCCCCTAAAGGGCATAAATGATTTGGATTTGATGAGTAAAGTGGTTTTAATTGGTTGGAAGCTACAAAGTAAGTTTAGTTTGCCATTTGGTTTAGGAAGTGGTTTCTAGTGATTAGGTCAAGCGATGGCGTACTGTTGGGCTTATCAGGACCAGCCCTCTTATGTCAAATAAAAACCTTACTCTTAATTGTTTACCCTCAGTAATGAAGGTATGTCTCTCTATCTCTCAAACTCTCTTTCTTTCTTTTTTCGAAATTAAGGTTTCATATCTCTCTCCTTATGATTAATTCTAACGTGTTTTCTTTTTATTTATTTCCAAGGGAAATGGAAATCTAACTGAAAGGAATAAAATCTTAGCTTTTGAGCACTAGACGACTCCAATAGTACAAAGCTATTTCCTAGATAAGTGATCCATGTACCTTTTTCCCTCTCTTTCACTATATATGCCGATACAATTTTTGTTGTGATTTGTTGTGCATCGTAACTATTACTAATTGTTTCGTCTATGACAGAATTGTTTCATTACATATGCAGCACAACCTTAAATTGTCAAAACAAAAAAAAAAAAAGAAAAAAATTATTAAAGCCTTACTCATGACTCTTCCCTATAGTAAAGTTCATTTATGATAGAATTTGTATCAAATTTTTTTCTTAAATACTTTTTTCTACAAAAATCAAGAGATAATTTATGGTAATGCAATACACAACATGGGTTATGAATAACACATATCATTAATTGTATGGTGTAGGCATAAACAATTTCAAATTATATCTATGATGTACCTATAAAACTTTATCTATAATTTATAATATAATTTACTCAAAATCATATATAATAAAATCGACATCTATATGGTATTCTATATAAGTTAGATGATATTTGTTTATATACATTACAAATTTATCATTTAGTATTTCTAATAATTGCTATGTGCTTATGTTGTGTAATACGTTCTAGGCGAATCTAGTTACAAAAAGCTATACTAAGAAAAACTTTCATGAAAAACATAAGATAAGAAAAAGACAAAAGAAAGGGACAACACAATATACTAAAAAATAATATCAATATTGCAAGAACAAAATATAATTATACAATAAAAAGAAAAGCCATGGTGAGAAAAAACATAATATGTTTTATATAATTAAGATTTCAAACATTATCGCAAATGAGAGCGATGATATTAACACATGTGGTCATATGATAATGATGGTAAAATATGATATTTCAATGTAAAAAACATATGATATTTGACAACTCTTGTTCTTGAATTATTTTTTCTATTGATAAATAGATACTAAAAACTAAGATGTTTTATGTTTTCAAATCTTAAGAAAAGATTTATTTTCTTAAACATTGTTAAATAAATATATTATAAGATGGACAACATTATCGCATTGTAAATTTTAAAAAAATAAAAAACTAAAAAATTTCTAATTGGCATAAGTATAACTACTTGCCAAACCTGCTTGCACCCACCAATATGGAAAAGATTGCTATTTGAATTTGAATTCCAATTCAAGTTCCATGTTACAAGGAATGGTGATTGACTTTCATGCAACAAATGCTAGCTTAAATTACGGTAGGCAATTAATGCGGGGTAGTCCAAGCATTGTGGTGCTTCAACTTAATCTCTTCTTTGATTCTCTCTTAGGTTGTACCCTATTTTTATGTACTATAAGTATTGAATATAGTCTTTGAGAAAAGTTGGCTTCCTTAATCTCTTCCTTGATTCTCTCTTAGGTTATACTCTGTTTTCTTCGGATGTAACACTTAAACTTGGTGATAATGCAAAGGATAGTAATGGAAAGAGTAATTAAACTTGATAATAACTTAAATAAATGTCACTTTCTTCATTTAAAAAGATTGATTGGATTTCTCTTTTTTTTTTTTCCTTATTTTTTACCTTATGTAACATTTTAGAAAGAGAATACGAATACTCTCTATCTTCACGATGTCTCCCCTCTATAGATACTATTCTTCTTCTCTATGATAAGGTTCATATGTATTGTGCCTAGGAAATCAAAGGTAATAAAATCGTTATATAATACATTCATTTTTGTAGGGCTTATTATTCTAAATAAGTTTTAAGAGACCTCTACTGTATGTGAGTGGTGCATTGATGCATGTTTGTAGCATATGGTGATGATGTGTGACTATTGTTGATTGAGAAGGGTTCTTCGCTTATAACATGTAAGGTTAACACTTGTTTAACAGCCTCTAGTTTGAAGTTCCTTTAAAAATTAGGTTTTCATTAATTCATATGCTTTAATTTGTTAAATTTGGAGTTAAAAGGTTGTAATTGAGATTATATGGTTATTAATCCATTGGTTGTTAATTGGTTTACATTGAGGAGAAAAAAAATGACAATTTTGGATGGAAAAAAAAAAGGGAAGAATAAGGTTGTAGAGTTGTTTTTCATTCCCAGTAGTTTTAGTAAGTTTTTAGATCTGAATTGATGGATAAGTCATGCTTTTGGATAGTTTTAAGGTTATATTGTTATAAAGTTGACTAGAGTAACTTAAGTTGAATCCATAACATTTGTGATGCATTTTTTGTGAAAGAGGCCTTAGAGGTAGTCGATTATGCTTTGATGTGGTTGACAGCCATTTTCTATGATTAAGCACTTTGAGTTATAGTTAATAATATTGGTTTGTTTTGTAAGTTTTAGGCCTTAGGAAGCAACTTTTGAATTTGTGTGAAATATTTGTGTATGTTGGTAAGTTTGCACTTCCAATTAGATTAATTAAAGTTCGATGAGCAAAATATTAATAGGTTGTTCTATTGTAGGATGACTATGCCTATAGGACTAAAAATAATAAACTTCAGCTTATACTAAACTATACATTCATATGGTTAAATAAGTAAAGTCCAAGGATGGTAGATATTTTAGATAGAGGGTTAATAGATTGGTCATTTGCTACTTGATAGGCAATGTGAATTAAGATTAAGTAGTTAAATTGTAAGGCGGGTACTAATTCCTATAAGTTGGTCATTGATATAGTGGAATTATAACTATTGTAGGTTGCAACACTTAGCGAAAAGGGTTACGATAATGGTAAAGGATATACTATGGATGGGTGCAGTCGATTAAGTTACTGATGGCTAATGGAGGTGAGACAAGATTCCAATATGGGATGATTATGTTTTTAGACTCTCGGACTCTTATTATGGTTTATGAGTTGTATCTCTATCAAGATTTTTTTTTAGACCGAAATCTTGTACACCATTATTATTGTTGGATTTCAAGTTTCTTTTGCTCTTTGAATTATTTTCTTTTGGTTCTTCTTGATTATATATGTGAGCTCTTCATGTTTAATTATTTGATTGGGTTTATTATTGCTTCTTTTATTATTTTTTTTCTTCATCTATATCATATTTTGAGAGGGTAGCTATGAATGCTTTGATAACAAAAGACAATATAAAAAAGAGGGAAAAAATAAATTAAAAAAATTACTACTTATTCTTTTGATGATAATAAAATAGGGAGAAGCTGATGAAACAAAAAGGGAAAACAAAATATGAAAAGATTGATTTTTATATGCATTATCATAGATATGATGAATTTATTTATTATGAATTTTGACTTTACCAACATATATTGTTGCTAATATATTGATATGGATTTAATTTAATGAATTAATATATTTTTGAAATTTTTTTATATATTGTCATTATAAAATGTTGCTTGGTGGTCATAGGGTTAGGTTGAGTACATATGTGAAGTCTCTTAAATAGTCTTTTTTTCTTTTTTTTACCAACTGTAAGGGAGGAGAGATTTGAACTCTAGTCTATCCCGATAGAAGATCAGTAGCATTATTATTAAGTTACAATAGTCTTAGTAGACTCTTAAATAGTTTTGATGGTAAAAATAACATACTTCTAGTCAATCAATTACAACATATAATTTTAGAAGCTTTACCTTCTAATCAGTTATATTTGTTTATAGCATCATAATATTTGGTAGTAATTGTTTTATATGTTTCTAATTAAAAATTGATCTAATATTTAATCTCTTATTAAGTGATATTAATAAGCAATTCATTGTAAAATAGTATTATTTATTAATTAGTATCATTTAAAATTAATAGTTTTATATTCTAGATGTTCTCTATAAATCGCATATGATACTTCATATTGGCAATTAATTTCATTATAAGCTTTTTATATAGTCAAACTAATGTATTGACCAAAAGAATGTATTTTCATTTCCTAACATCTTCTAGATTATTAACTCATTCATAGATTGATGCATACAAATCTTCCTTAGTTATCTATTTAACGCCTCATAACTCAGAAAGCTATAGTCTACTACAAGTCAATACTTGGTATTGACATGTGAAGACTTAGAACCTATCTATTAACCACAAATAATTAAAAACCACAAATCACACACTATATTCAATCACTTATTAAACATAGTAATTATGGCTCATGTGAGTCTTAATAAACAACAAATCAACATCAAATAGTAAAGGAAGCCCATCTTGGCTTCATCATTAATCCATACAATTAGTAGTAATAGTACATAAGTCAACATGAACTAGTACTACAAACATACAAGTCTGATCTTTAAGTACAAATATAATCATCACATACTAGGAGTATTCCAATCCATTAACTCCTCATAATGTACGTAGTCTACATTATCCCTTAAGTAGTACATCGAATCATAGCTTAGGTCATCTTAAAGGTTGGTGTCACCAAAAGTTCTAGCATTTAAAAACAAAATCCCCAAAACGTAAACTAATAGCCAGTACATAGTATACCATATTTGCATGCACATAAACATACAAGAATTAGCTTCACATGCAAATGCATAACATATAATGCAAACAATCATTTGTTGTCTTTTCATAAGTCTAGAATCCAACATTGTTTTAGCATTCCAAAACTTAGGTTAACTTATGACCTTGATTCACACTACACACACACACACACACACACACACAACAAACTCATTTATAGCATTAGTTTTATGATTTTGGTTCTCTTAAATACCCTAGAATCTAAATATCAATCTTGGAACCTACCTAAATATTTTCGATATGTAACTTTACTAAGGATAATACCACATTTTGACCATCGAGGTGCCATCTAAGATCATTGATAATCTTAGTCTTTAGGCCTAGCCATACATACTCCACATTTGCATTAGAGTTTATATATGAGTTAGATTCATTTATCATTAACCTAGATATGCACAAATATGCTCAAGTAAACCTTAGTAATATTTAGTTCTTGATCAAAGACGTAACATTTTACTAAGCATCAGAACCTATTATCAAATTAGAAGTTATTCTAAAGATACTTTGATTTAAGTCCTTACAATACCCCTTTAGGTTGTTTCTAGTCTACACTAAAGGCTTAATTCATGTTTTAGTTTAATATTTAATATAAACAAATTTGATTGATGTTAAATTAAGAAAAATAACGTTTGGAATGGAGAAAAAGACATTCTAGATAATTTTGAAGGATATTGATATAGATCGCTGAAAGGGAACACATGCTATCGATATCACTCGAACTGAGGGTAGGTCCAAGCTATGAGATGACCCGAAGAATAAATGGTAGTTGAAGATTGAGCAGGGTTCTTTGTGCACTAACGGTGGATATGACATATCAACGCCTTACATGAGCTTAGGTCGCATTTGATGTTATACAAAAGTATGGTCAAAAGGTACTTACTACTAATCTACACTTACAAATGGACTAGATAAGTGCAAATGAGAGTAAGTAAAAGGATACTTAACTCACGCAAGAGAAGAAATGTCTAAAAATTAATGTTGCTATCTTCTTACGGCTAATACAAATTATAAGTATTTATAAGACCCAATTAGAGCAAGTCTTAGATATAAGCAAATTATAAAAAAAAGATTCCTCCTAGAAATAGAAAAAGGAATAAATTACAAGAGTAGAGTTATAAAAGGGGATATTTTGGTACAAAAAGATAGTAAGGATGTTGGAGAATAGGGTGTGTGTCAACTGTCTATTATGTAGTCCCAATGATACTGTTTGTCGAGTAGAATGGGTTCTGAGTAGATCAGGTCAGGGTCGAGTGTTGGTAGCTCAAACGTTCTAGATTAAGGGAGGATTGATTTTGGAGGTAGTCCATTGTCGAGTTGACCTTGACTGGTCGGCTTAGGGTTGGGGACAACTTTTCCTTGGTACTATATTAGGTTGGTAGTAAGTAGGTTCAACGCTTGACCTTAGATTGATGTATTGTAAAGGGGTCAGCTCAAAAATAGGCCGGTCACTTTGGGAGTCTTCTCGATGAGATAAAGAGAAGTCATAGCAAAGTATCTCAGTAGGTTGGACTGGAGAATGTCTTATTTTTCTATGCTCATCTTCACTTAGACAACAAGGTAAACCATATGAGCGAGTCTTTGGGTTTAAGAGTAAGTGACTGGTCTATGATCCTTATTAAACACCTTTCAGTTGGCATAAGCGAACACCATTAAGTCGATAACCACATGGGGAAAAAGTGAACATTCTATTTGTATAATCAGTAGGTTGGTTCATCCGTTTCACACCACTAGCTAGACGGTCCTAAGTGGTTGGTCCTCACTTTACCTTCCTGTAGTTTTCTCTCTCCTTCGAATACAAACAAAACAATCTTGTTTTCTTCTTCCCTCTTTGTCAAATGCAAATACCATTTCTTGACAAATGATTACTGTACTAAAAAATACCATAACAACAATTAATTTCCCTAAATTATAAGTTTCAATCACCAAAGGCATTGAATTAAAAGTTTGGAAAACTTATTTCTTTTGAACTTCTTGCTAGATTCTTTGCTCAAGCACATCTTACTTTAGCAAACCTAAGACATCAATTACTCATTAACGTACTCATCAATAGTATTGGAAATATAAAGATTTGTATTTACCATAAAGATATACTTCTAAATTGTTGCAACCACTTAATTCTTCTACTTTTTGATTATCTATTGGTTCCAAATCATAACCCAATTTTTGATACTCAATACATACAATCAAATTATAGAGATTCTAAAGAGTTTCTCCCCTACAATTGTTTTCTTGTATTAGTTGAAAAGAAAATGTAGAATATGTCTAAGAAAAGGAAGGTTACATTTGAGAAGGGAAGGGAGAGAAAGGAGAAGGAAAATGAATTCAACATATCTTTTTCAATAAAATTTAAAACATACGATGTTTTAGAGTAGAAATGACCACCTTGCCCTTCTACGTTCTTAGTTTTTACCGATATGCCATTATCTTCATATTATATTATTTAGTTTAAGAATTACTAGTTATTACAATCCTTGCATAATATAAGCTTATGATTAATGTTTATAATCGATTTATCATGATGGAAACCAGGATTATGGTTGTTCATATGGTAAATTTATCACATGATGTAGCATCTAAGGATTATACTCTCATTTAAGACTTCTGATGAACTCAACTTCAAATCTTGTTCAAATCCAATTCGTAGTATTCTGAATCAACAAAACATTAAAGATTTCAAAATATAATGAGCATTTAACAATAATCTTCAAATGAGTGATGAAGTAACATTTTAAATTTGAAGAAGATACGAGACTAGCAAATTTATGGGAATAAAACTTTAAAGTAAGCCCATGTAAGGATTCTAAGCAAGTTTGGAAGCATCGTTAAGGGTGTTTATGGTTTGGTGGGTCGAACCAAACCAAACTGTATTTAAAACGGTTCGGTTTAAGCTCTTAATGAATTAAACTACTTTTAATAATTTAGGGCTTTAAACGTGATTTGACTTGGTTTGGTTCGAATTAATTTCCAAAAGCACCATTTTCCTTTTGATAATAATAATAGTTATTGGAGTTTTCGACTAATATTAATACCCAAATTAAGGAATATTATGTAAGAATTAAAATTATATAACATTTATATCACAATAGCATTTTCAATGCTAGTGAAGGTGCATGAGTATGCTGGAGATAAGGGATAACTGTGAACAAAATTGAATTGATTATAGAGGCTAAGAGTAAAATAAAAAATGAAAAAAAAGAAAAGGTAAATTGAGTTAGATTGAAATATTAAGAAGGTTTAAAATAAAAAATATCACTTATTTTTTTAATGAAAAGCAATTTGATGTGATTTAACCCCTTAAATTGAACCGTAAATTGTTTGGACTATCTTAAAAGTGAACAACAAATTGAATTGAAACACAAAATAGCTACATTATACGGTTTTGTGAGGTTCAATTGATTTAGTTTGATGAACAGCCTTAAGCACTATAGAGAAATTAAAAAAAAAAAAATCATCTTTACTCTTTGATCAAAATCTTTTATTTAAAATTGTTATCCTAACTTCAAACATTAGAAGGTTAAAAAAGAAATGCAAAAAGTGTTTTACACTTAAAGTTTTATTTGAGGGATGTACTAAGGAATTTCCTAAAATGTTTCCTCATTCTTGATTCTTATAAATAATGAAAGACTTGTAACTTTGGGGGAGTGATTAGGTTAGTGTAGAGCAATAGGTTTTTCTGAGGGTAAGAGTATGATGCAAAAGCTATTGTAAGCTTTAGGTTGTGCATTGATTGTTCATAGTGAATGGTAGAAACTAGTTTGGTTGATTGGGACATAGCTAGCAAAGGTAAAAGAGTGGACTAGTGTATAAAGTAAAACGACTATAATTATAATTTCTCTAACTAGATGTCTATTTATATTTTTACCTTTATTTATTCATTTAGTATCATATTTTATTTCTTAAGTTAAAAGGAAGGGACTTTAAAAGGGCTTCATTTTTATTTAGTGAAACTTTTCAATCTATTTTTATTAGCTTTTTAGGACTTGCACAAATTGCAACTTAAAAATAAAAATCATAACTGGCAATTAATAATGACAAAATTCTGTTTATTCTAAAGTACAATTAAAACATCCCACTTTTCAAGGTTTAAAACATGATTAAGAGGAAGAATTACAAAAATAATGACATAGTTGTAAATAAAGAAAAGTGCTATAGATGATCAATCTCATGCATGTCACATGTTGGACACACATAATAAGTGTCGATTTGATGATGTGTGGAGGAATATTGATAAAAAGAGACAGGGGAGGAGTAGGTCACTTATAGGTGCATCTGACATTTCTTGACTGATCTTGATTGTTTTTTAGTCTTGTTCGACGAGTATTTTAGTTTGATCTTTCTTAAAGAGAACATGGCAAAAAGGTGACTTTCTTTGAATATCTAAAATGTTGCAAATGAGGATAATGATACCTTTATTTATATATTTTACTGCTCAATTTCAATAGCTAGATGATTCTAGAGATCAATGAATGACATGGGTTGCTCATGACTTTCATTAGATTGCCTCTAACAATCAATAGATGAGATGATGCATCTTATAATTCCATGATAACTCCTAATAAGTTTTAACTATAATTGAGCTTGATCAAGTCTTATACTTTATAAATAAAGAAAAATATAAATAACTCTCATAAATTTTGACTTAGGTATAAATTAATAAATAACCTCCCATAAGTTGAAAACAACTCATATAGACTTTGATTTTGGTGCAAATGCGCCTTTTCAACTTACGAAAATATGTTTTAAAATCTCATGAACTTGGATCATGGTATGACTTTTTTTTTTTTTAACTAAAAAAATGAAATGTTCTTTATATTGGCAATTTATCAAAATTTAAGGGTTCTAAAGCATATTTAAAAATTTTAGAGGATTAATCTACACTTAAGTTAAAGTTTATGAGGCTTATTTGCAATTTCCCCTTATAAATAAGCTTTTGAGTCCAAATGCCTTTATAAATAAGCTTCCTAAGACCAAAAGGTCTTGTAAATACTTTTATAAAAAAGGATTTTTGAAATATGAGAGCCAATATAGAAAGGCTAAGAAGCTTAAACTAGTTAAGCAATCCTTATTTCGGTCTATCAAGTCAAACTTCCATAAAACATCATTAAATAATTAGGTATGATTACTTATGACCTATAATTAGCCTTAAGAGTAGGTCTAAGGTATCAAATTGGTAGTTGAAGTACTAAAATGACCTTTTATAAATCACTAATCTCAAAGGTATATGCAGTTAAAGAGTGCAGTTATCTGTATGTTATGAGTGTTAGGGTTTTCTCAAAAGTAGAAGGAAAAGGTAAAATAAAGAAATATAAAATAAATAAAGGAATTATAGTTTCATGAAAAGTGAAAAGCCTAATGGGTAAAATAAGGAAGATTAAAAAGGAAAATTAGGGTAATATTAAAGTTAGTACCTAAACTTTTGCGTTTTCTTAATTTACACATAAAGTTTGAAAATTGCTAGATGTCACACTTAATTATATTATTACTTGCCAAAATTTAGTATAGAGTCCAAACTTACTAAATATTATAGCAAATTAAAATTTTAATTGTCAAATTGATGTCTTTTTCATACAAAATAAAGATGACTTAGCAAATAATTATTAATCAAGGGATGTAAATATAGAGAATGAAAGATATAAGTAAAGTTTGACTTAATATAATATTTAGCAATTTTGACTTTCACGCATAAAATAGAAAACATCCAAAATTTAGACAATGATTTTGATATTGTAAAAAAAAAAGAGAAGATATTTCTCATTTAACAATAAGATTCATATTCTATTCGTTTGTTCACCATCTTCTACTTGATAAAACTTTCCTATTTTTTATTTTCCTTAGTGTTTCCTTTATCTAATTAATTTTTGTTTTTTTTTGCTAGAACCTTTGTCCAATTAAGCTTAAAAGGACAAATAGTACCTTATTATTTCTTTAGTTTGGACATTTATGATTGTAATAGCATATTTTCTTGATTTCATAAGAGTTAAATAGAATAACTATTCATCTCTTATAAGGTTATTATTGACTTTAGTTTGCAAAATAGCTATTTTGTGGAATTCCTATATCTACCAAATGAGGAATTGCAATTCTTTCTCGATACTAAAGAAATTAATAGCTATTCCTTGTTTTCTTTTTTGTCGTAAATTTCTATATCTTATCACACCATGGAAACAATGAAGCTACAATTAGGATAGGATTATGTAATATTTTCAAATATATGAATAATTACTTAATGTGCACTTATGATGTGAGTGCAAAAAAGGATTTAATTGAGTCTATAATATATTTATGATTGAATCAAACTATATACACAAATGACGATTATTGAAAAGTAAAAATAGAAAAAGAAAAAAAAAATTAACATAAAAGTTTGGAAAGTTTATAAAAAAACCAATACACAAAATATGCTAATTGTGACTAATTTATTTCATTGAAGATGTTGTGGTTTTCTTATAAAATTAATAAAAAATTTATATATTAACTGGAATAGATAACTCCATTTAGTAGCTACTATTGTATAAAAATGAAAGCCAATTACCAATTATTCAAATGTCAAGAATAAACTATGTAGAGGTATATTGAAAAGTCAACTAACAAAAAAATGCATTTTATAAATAATTGAAATATATTTTTATTCACTAGAAGTGTCTTGTTTTTTTTTTCCACATTATTGAATTTCACCATTTACATTTTATCTTTTGATACGTTTCAAGATATTGAGAATAGTTTTTTTTAGGGTTCTATCAAGAAAAGTGAATTACAGAGAAAATACAATAATATATAACTCAAGTTAATGAATGACAATGATAGTATGTTGTTCTTGAGAAAGATTCATGGTTTTTTCCTCAGTTAGAAAGATTGAATTTTGAAAGTTATTGTCTCTAGAAGATAATAGATAACTCAATTTAGCAATTACTAATGCATAAAAATGAAAACTAATTAGCAATGATGGTAATGTTAAGAATGAAATTGTAGAGTAAAAACTAAAAGGTCAGGTAACATTTCAACCATAAAAAAAATGAGGTATTTAGGAGAAAACATATCTTGCATATAACTACTTTAATGACCCTTTAATTGTTTTGTGAGATAAAAACATGTATCTAGTTCAGAGGATAAATGAATGAATATTATGAATAAAATTTAAGTTCTGAAGGGATGAATTCAAGGCTTAAGTTTTAGCTTAATATTATAAATATAAATATATCATCAAAATGTTCTTACGTATAATGAATCAAAACAATAGTTATCATCCCATTAACAGAGGCCATTTGATTCTATTCAGCCCAATTCACATGTGGCCCAAAACACTAAATTTAGATGGAAATAGATTTTCCGAAGTTTATTTTTTGCTATAATTTCCTAAAATTATAAATTAATGATTATTATTGTCTAAATTTCTGAAATATTCTATGACATCTCTATGACATTATTTTGATTTTTAAAAAATAATGTCATACTTTCTCTTTTTTGATTTATTTTTTAAAAGACCAATGTTATTATTTTTTAAAAATCAAAATAATAACAATCATTTGATTTATAAACTTAGCAACTTTAAGAATTAAGGAATTTTAAAAGATTCAAGTCCAGTACTTTCTCTGTTTATTGACAAATGGCTCCATTTAGCCCATGCACTAAGCCCATTGGTCTTTCTATCTTGGGAAATCACCGAAGTCCACTTTCAAATTTTCGCTTTTCTGTTCCTTCAACCAATGGAAATTATGTGCACCTTTGTGTATGACCTGTCACAATCACAATTCTTCCTTTTTTTTTGCAAATAAAATCTTTGTTGCTGCCATAATTACCTTATTGACCAAAAAAATTAAATTAAGATTCATTAAAGTAATATCATTCAGAAATTTCACCAAAAATTAAATAAAGAATAGCAATTATGGATGTAATGATATCGTACATGTTGATAATTGTCATAAATGAGGGAATGCAAAATGCAGATGGCACAAGTGAAAATACTGCGTTGGGGAGAACAATAATATAGCTATGTTGGATATTTTAACACTTGGAAAAGATGTATCCATTAACCCTAAACTTTTATCTGCTTATATTCTTGTATCAATCTGTTTGAATAGTGTATTTTTCCTATTGAATTAAGTCATCTATTTTGAAAAAAAAAAAAAAAAAAATCTTTTACAGATAAATTATATCTAAATGAAAAAAAAAAAAAAAATTCAAGATTCTAGCCTTCGCTATAGAATTAGAGGCAATTCTACAAAGGGAATGCATTTCTTGCAAATTCATAAGCCAGTCACCCCAGATTTTGTTGCTATAAGTATTATAATTTTGGAAAATAGCCCCATTATATAATAATATTTCGCATAACCTAATTTTACGAACAAGAGAAATGACATTGTTTTTGGTTCAAGTCAAATTCCAACTCTTAGAAAATTTTAGGGACAGTCAGAAAGAATTTTAGAATAAGACTTCCTATTTCCATTATCAATTGAATGGATGTCTTTTATCTTCTAAACACAAGTCCTTTTATAATATTTCTTATAATTATTAATTTTCTAACTAATTCTATTAATTGTACTAATAACTAATTTACCCAATATATGATCATAACATTTTCTCTCACTCTTAACAAAATCCTTATCTACAAAGTTTAAGGTAACAAAAAAATCAAACAAAATAATCACTGACTAAATCTATTCAGTAAAAGTAAAAACTCATAGATGTTAACTAATCATAGATGTTAACTAAGAAATATATAACATCTACCATTTGGTTCTTCTTAGCATAGGGATCGTAACCTTATTGTACATGATATTGAACATTGATTCATTAGATAGTTTTGATTGGACATTAAGGGTTACAAGGTGTGTTTTGGTTATTAAACCCTATACTTACCTTAGTACTTATAATTTGGTTCTATTTTATCTTTACTCTTGACTAATTTATTGAATAATTTAATAATGTATATATAAATGATAACCTTATATTTTTAGATAAACAAAAGAATAAAAACAATATTATATAATATACACGTATGAATATTCTCTAAAATATGCTATTTAATGACTAAATGAATTCTTTTTTATCTATCATACTTACTCTCTTGAATTTAGAATATATTGTGAGTGCGTGCAATGGTTGTCAGTAGTGTGAGATTATATCTTCTTTTATTTTATGTGTATACCCTTCTGCATTTACTATTTAATTATTTTGCTAATAAAAGATGTCATTTAACATTTAGTTTCTATGTAATGCTTGAAAAGTAATTTTTTGGCATAAAAAAAAAAAAATACAAGCACAATTTGCTAGTGAAAAAATATTTGAAAGTTTTGATTTTTCTAAAGTTGAAGCGCTACAATTGCTTCACCATGATGAGAATTATTTTCACTATTAATAATGAAAATCACTTCGAAATCTTCGTAGGCAACGTTTTTTAAATTATTTTTTGATCATTTTCCATATTTGATTTTGACATTGAAATTTTCACATAATCGGTATTCGTTGCCAAAGCAAATTCTTGAGTTGATCGTTGAAATTGAAAGGATTTTCTCCGCTCTTAACTTCTGATGTTAGCATGGTAACTTCTTATTGTAATTTTTTTTTTAAATTTCTTTTCTTAAATAATTCAACAATTAATTCTTTCATACTATGATTACTTTCTGGGAGTTTACTCACATGTCCACGTGCTTTTTTTTTTTTAATAATTCTATTATTTACCGTGCCGATTCTTGCATCCATGGCATCGATTCTCACATTTACATAAGCAATTTTTGCATTTGCCTCAATGCTCTAATGGGAATAGCATATCGCAAATTGATGATCACTGAAAATTAAGAACAAAGTTCGACAAAAAAAAATAAAAAATTGTAAATAGCCAAAGAAAATAATCAAATGATATCGAACCAATGAGATCGGATCAGCGACAGCACCATTAATCCTGGATCGCTTCATCAACGAACAAGAAATATGATATCCACTTTAGTTTGAACTACAGTCCGATTCTTGAAAAAATTGAGGGAGAAGGAGGAAAGATTTTAGAATAAGACTTCTTAATATGATTTTGTGGATATCTTTAGCTTCAAGTTCAAGTCTTTTTATAATATTTCCTTTAACTGTTATTTCTGATTAATCATATTACTTGTACACATGGTCATAACATTTTTCGTCGCCCTTGATATTACTTGTATTTTCGTGAAGCTAGTAAACGTAGAAAAAATTACTCTTTTCCTTAATTTGAGATGAGGAGATCTCCTAAAATGTAAAAAGAGGGAAAGATAGAGAGTAGAAATAGAAAAGAAATAAAGTTTTCGGTTTCATTCTATTAAAGAAATTACATAACCCAATGACAAATTATACATATATCAATAACCTTTTCTAATTGATTTATTATCTATTGCTCTGTTAAGTTCTATTAATAACTCAATGTTTCTATTAGATTCACAACATTTTAACCGATTTCACCGATTCTCTAATTAATTCTACTAAATAGATAATGAATTCATAACATTATATTATGTAATTTACAAATAATTTTTTCTATTTTAAAAGCATATTTTCTTTCCGTTGCAAAAATATTGTCTCTAGAGCCTAACTATCTTATAATGATTTGTTCCTCAGGGGAGAAAATTGTGGATCCGTTCGGGCTTACTGTGAACATTAGATATGCTTACTAATGGTATATACTAACAAAAGGTCATGTAAGAAGGAACTAAGAAGAACCTTATGGACGAACTACATATACTAAATAAGTATATTCTACTAAATGCATTTGTTAAGATTAACAGTCATGTATTGACTCAAAAATATTCTTATACGTCGTAAGAACACGAAGTGTTTCTAAAGTCTTAACTGCAAAACTACAAAACATTGAAGAAAGGTACACGTATATAAATCTTCTAGACTTTCAAAAGCTAATATCTGTGCCATCAACTAAAGCACATACAGCCCTATGAAGAGAAGAAAACCATGTACTCTCAAAAACTCGCTAGAAAAATTGTCTTCACTTGAACTCCTTCTTCTTCTTCTTCTTCTCCCCTCCCAATTATCTCTTCTCATGTGAGGAAGAAACGACTAAAACCTACTGAAGAGATGGAAAGTGATCTTGTAACAGAACAGATTGATGATGACCAGCAAAATGAAGGAATCAATGCAGCAAGAAAACCAAACACATGAAATGAAGGTGCTTCTGAAAATTATAAAGGAATCAAACCAACTTACAAAGAGAAGGTAATTCATAACATACCAAATGCTTACACAGCAAATTTGAGTCTGCAAGAGGAAGATGAGGTCAATGGACAAGAACATGAAGTAGCATTTGAGCAAATACTTGAGGCTATAAAAAGGAGAGAATAGTTGCAACACTCATACAGGTATGAGCTTCATTTCGTTACCACAAGAGGTCAAGAAGAAATTATATGGTCCTTGGAGGAAAGCATTAATAATTAAGCCGTTATGGACAGTCTTTGGGATACAGAGTCCTGTATAATAAATTACAATTATTATGGAAACTTTCAGTGGGATTTAATATGATTGCTCTAGAATCGGGCTACTACGCAGTATCCTTCTACTCTGAAGAGGATTTAAACAGAGTCAATAGGGATGGTCCATGGTTCATTAATGGTAATTTCTTAACTATAAGGTAAGAGCCAAATTTTAAGACATCATTTTGAGGCATCTTATGCAACGTAAAATTCAGTGGTGGTAGTTTGGATTCGTAATCCAGAACTGTCTTTAGAATATTATGATCCAAAAGTTTTAAGGCTAATTGGTGAATCAATTGGACCAGTCCTACAGTTAGATACTTTATACAGCTAATGCTGAAAGAAGCCGATCTTTACAATTTTGTTTTCAAATCAATTTTAAAGAATCGCTCGTGCATTCGATCATATTAGATGGTTACACATATGCAGTTCAATATGAAGGATTAAAGAATCTATGTTTCAGATGCGGATGTGTTGGAATACAATTGCATCGTGTAAAAAAGAAAGTGGTAACAAAAATGCTACAGTAAATGAAGGAGATAAAACTCCAGAGAATTCTATACAGGTGATAGAAAATGGTGTATTAACAGGCGATATGCCACCTGGTGATATGGGAACTGTGAATGTGCAACAAATGGCAGCTAAAGAAGCTGAGATGGAAGTAATAAAGGGTGACAAAGGATAATCATGAAGAGCCGCCGGATGAAGATGGAGGTTATGGTGGGTGGATTTTCGTACAGAGGAGGAAGCCATTAAAAGCGTCAAAACGAAACCCTGAGAAAAAAAAAAATCCGCAGCCAGTAAAAGAAAGCCAAAGGGCTTATAGGCAAAAAACTCATTATAGATGCGAAAGAAAGCCGAAAGAAACAAATAAAAGGATTTCACAGTTGAAAATTACAGTGGAAAAAATTGAGAAGAATAATGAGGCACAGGCTACCAAATCGCATCAACAGAAGGCTTAAGGCATTAATAATAAGGAAGTTCAAAATGCGGACTTAAGCCTTACATTTAAGGCAGGTTCAGCACATGAACTAAAAGAAAGTGTAGCAAGAAGAAGAATTAAAAGAGAGGGAAAAAAACATTGTACGGAAACTGGCTAAGCATGGATCGCGAGACTCTCTTGACTTTCAATATCGAAACACTTGCATCCAAACTCAGAAACGCCTTGGGTAGATAAGAGCTTCAGGTTAATGTATCCATCTCTCAACCATAGAAGGGAGAGAGTATTGATACATATGAAAGACACAAAAATTTTAGCAGGGGTGGTACAATCAATACACTAAGTTTCGATGATCCGACCTGTGATCACAGAGTTAAATAGAGGGATAACATTTGCAAGACTAGGCAAGACAATAAGGATGTGAAGCGAGTATGTTGTGTATAGAAGTACAAGTTCAATTGAAGTAGTTATGTGAATACTATATGAATAATGTGTTACACATGACTTCAAAAAAGTAAAGTGAGATTGTTATTTAAAGGGATGATTAGATGAGAATAAGGTAGAAAGGAGGAATATACAATCTCAATGTCTCAAAATACATAAGTAACAGATAAAATAATTTTAGGCAATCTCAGACGTTTACTTTGTAGCTTGAATAAATAAAATCAATTCTTTACTGGAATGTTATTTGATTTTAGAGAGTAGAGTTTTTATAGTGGAATACTATTTTTCAGATCTTTCTAAGAGTTTTAAATGATAAGGAAAAACTGGGTATTTATAAGCTTTTAAGCATGATGGCATCCATTGGATTATCTAGATGATTAACAGATGAGATGAAGCTTGCTCAATTCATAATTATTTAGAATCAGCTAACTAATTGACCCAAGTTCAATGGTTTTCCTTATAAGTGCATGAGCTTACTTGAAAAATGTCGGAGGTAGTTGGATTGGTCCAACGATTCTTAGTTTGAGCCCACCAAACCAAATTTTCCTAAAAATCATCTCATATATGTACCGAATTCCTTAAGCCCTGTTATCTGGCTTAAGGAGTTAAGCCTAAATAAATAATGAGCTTATTCCAATAACTAATATAATAATTTTCAGCTCTCTACATTTTGCCCCTTAATCAAAAGTTTCTTGGATACGTTTAAAGGGATTTTGAGCATTTCTATAAATTGTTTCTTCAATTGTTATGTAGAATTATTGAATGTTGTCTTTGCTCACTTTATTACTTCCAATATCTATAGAATCGATGTTTCTTTGGACTAGTGAGCCGAGTATGATATATTGGTATTCATTTTGCTGTCATGAAATATATATTTTGACATGCTTTTGTATCGCATTATTGACTTATTGCTCATATAATATTGATTCGCCAAATAATGTGTGTATGGTGACTCTTTTCAATATTTTTTTCCTTATTTTATGATCATTAGTAGAAAAATAAAACCTTTGGAGCATTCATAGGAATCTAAAGCTTTTGCAACATCCCATCCGACTATGTTGTATGTATACATATATATGTGTGTGTGTGTGTGTATCATTCATACTAGTACAGTATGGTATTTTATTTTAATAATATTATTATTTTTTGCATTAGATCTTCTTTGAAGTTTCAATGTGAATTAAATGTACATATCCTCAAATACAATTTTTCCTTATTGCTCGTCATGAATCTCTTTTAACTATCTCCTCTCTTTTCCTAAAATTGAGCTCGGGATGTAACGAGGACTTAGAGATAAGTTAATTAGACAATAAAAGAAAACAACGTAGCATAATATACTATATGAGTATATATATATTTTTATAAGTATACCCGATATATATAATAAATATACACATAAATTAATCTAAAATTATATAATTATGCATAAAAAGTGATAACATTGCAGAATTAAATAGGAAAAGAATCTTAAAATTATACTAGAAACATGATTACGTGTATATAATTACTCATGACATGTATGATATATATATGTTATATATACACATATATTACTGAAATAATTAAATACTAATATAAAATACCAAAATACCTTAAAATATCATCTAAAAATTATAAAAAAATAAAAATAATGAGAAACAACATAGAATATGATTGAATTAAATGTTGAGCAACTTAAAAGAATAACCAGCTGTATCAAAAGTAATTAAACAAAAAATTGACACTCATGCTTGCAAATTCCTTAAAAGAATAAGTAAATAAATAAAAAAAATAATTACTTAATGGCTAAGAAAAATTCTAACTGACTTAAAAAACTATAAATAGGATATTAAGACTTAGATTTAACTTTTTGGCAACCAAAAACACCTAAAGAAAATTTGGAAAAATATTTAGAAAAAATAGGAAAAAATAGACCAAGGATTGAGCTTAGCTAGTTTCCGGACCTAACTTTGATCTGTTATGACACCCTTCCACCACCACGAAGCACCACCAACGCCCTTACCAGATGACATACCCTCACCAACCAATGGTTAATCTGGGGTTGCTTCCCTTGAATGATCGATATATTAGACGAATTGCCTGTATGCGTTCTAGGCTTATGCCTTTGCATTAGTAGGTGATACACTTCATGTACTTATTATATATCGTTACGAATTATTTTTTAAACTCTCAAGGCCTAAGTCTCAAGGTAGTGGAGGTTCATGAGGGGCTATTTCTAAACAATTGAAATGTCCTAGTGGGATAACAGGGGTGAACTTTTCTTTAAAGTTTAAGAACAACCACCCTTCGCTTCCACTAGTGGATTCGAGATAAATTAACCGAACATTTATTCAGGAGGTAACTTTATTAAATGCATCATGCTATTTTATATGTATAATTTTTATTTATTTATTTTTTTGACTTTATTTCTTTGTTCTTATAAGTTGAGACGGGCTTTCTTGTTATAGTTTGCGAGAAGGACAATGTTGCTATCTTGAGCTTTAGGGTTTGTCTGAACGATCTTGTTACACTAGTGGTAGCTTTAGATAATGATGATGATAACTTAGTAGATTATGGTAAATCTCCAGTCCAATACAAGGATGCTGATGATGATAATGGAACTGAAAAGTTGAATGATTCCCTTGAAGCATAGGACATTACTTTGTCAATCAACAAGGCAGGTGATGGCGATACTTATGCAGATGCGTTGATATACTCATGGACTCATGGAGGTGAAGTATATGTAGTATCTACTAATGTCTCTCTACCTCGAGTTGTTAACTTGTCTCATAGAGACATGGTAGCAACTCTAGAAGCCATCCCATGGGAGATAATATCCTTTCGTGGATTTGACATTCCTTCTCATCTATTGAAACTATTAGAGAGACTTTATGCTATGGACCAAGATTTTGGAGTGAGTCTTCTATGTTAGGAACTGAGTTAGCCTATACTGTGGTGAAAATGTTAGAGGAAGTTGCATCACTACTTGAGAAGTCTTGGAGGTCTTTGTTAGATGATAAGTTACAACAACTGATTAGCTGTGTAGAAAGGATTCATCTTTTAAAACTCCAGGTTAGTAGCTTAGAGCCTATTGCTGCCAAAGTTAAGAGATTGTTAAGTTATTGTGCCGCTATGAGAAGCTGAGATGAGCTAATGGCAAGGATTCAAGCCTTCTAAGATGCTATTGAGGAGATAGATTGTGAAGCAAAAGATTTATTAGGCGATATAGACCTTGAGTTCGTAGTAGGTTTAGATTGCTACCCTTAGCGAAGTTAGCTATATTCATTTGTTTTGCTGACATTTATTCTTACACCTCTACCCTTTTTTTTTTTTCGGTATTTGAGTTATTTTTCAACACTTTCAAATAGAATTTGTTGATTGAATGAAGTTTGATTGCTTTCTTCCTATCCTTCTATTCTTTATTTATTTCAATTGCTTAGTTGTATCAAATAACAAAGGCTTCTTAGCCTAGAGGTGGCCTATGCTACTAAAACTTGTGGGGGTCATTGTGTGCTTTATGAGGTAGTACCTCACTTAGCGGTAACATTGTAAAAGAAATGCCTTAATAGTAGGATTTGCTCCTTATGGCTTGTGAAGCCTAGAGCATAATGTTGCACATTAGAGGGAGGCTTTCATTTGCTAGCAATAATAAGTTGAGCACATAAGATAAACTAGTCGATCGTGCTTAAGTAGCGATAGTAACATGTGCCGAGCATATTATCAGTGGTCAAGAGGGTATTTCCCAATACTTAACCTTGTATTGCTTTCTCTTTACTTATTCATGTATTAGACTTATGCGCTAAAGAGGCGTATTTCTAAATTTGCAAGAATAGGAGACAAGAATAGAATACACAATTAAAATTGTGCGCTAAGAAGATAAATTTCTAACTTTGCAGCAATAACAAGGCAAAATAATGTAAAAGAACACAAAGAAATAGAGTAATGAAAGTTGAATGTTTCATTATGTGAATTGCAAATACATTGATTGATTTACAAACGAAACATTTTAACATTTTGAAAGTTAATAGGAGGGGTTATTGCATTGGTATTCGGATTAAGGAGCTTGCAATAGCTATTGTCATGAACTTCATGAAATATAAAAGGGCCTTCCCACTTTGGTGTAAACTTTGGCGTTAGAATACCTCGCCGCACATGCGCTACCGCGTGAAGTATAATGTCGCCTTGCTGAGGAGATCTTTTCGACCAGGCGATCATAGGCAGTACTAAGTTGTCTCTAGTAACTAGCAAGGTTACACTTGGTAGTGTCTTGCTTTTCTTCTAAGGCTTCAAGATCTAACATACGTAGATTTTTTGGTTCTAATTTAGTAGCATGTAGAAGGAACTAAGATTTCAATAGGTATCATTGCCTCAAAACCATATACCAAAGAGAAAGGTGTCACTTGAGTAGGACTTTGCTTAGAAGTTTGATAAGCTCATAGTACCCATGGCAATTTGTCATTCTACTCTTTATGATTTTTGTGAACCATCTGATTGAGGACCTTTAAGAAAGTCTTGTTTGTTGCCTCTGCTTGGCTATTTTCCTTTGGATAGTATGGTGTGGATTTCACATGATCGATGTTGTATAAGCTAGTAGCCGTTGTATATGTGAGTTAATGGAAGGGGTACCATTATCTGAAAGGACATGCTTTGGGATCCTAAAATGATAAATAATATGCTCCTTCATGAAATTTGCTATGGTAGGTCCTGTTGCATTCTTGAAAGGGATCGTTTCAATCCACTTAGTGAAACATTTAGTTCCAATAAGGATCCATATGCGCCCTCTGGATGGTAGGTGTATTGGATCAATTAAGTTAAATGCCCAAGTATGGAATGACCATGGAGTAGTCAGGCTATGCAATGTAACTATGGGAGTATAGATTGGATCACCGTGTTGTTGGCATGCAACACACTTGCTGGAAAAATTGAATACATCATTTTCCATGGTGGGCCAATAATATCCCATATGAAGTAGGTGTTGGTACAACTTCCTTCTACCTTAATGTTCTCCACCATCTCCGGAGTGAGCTTCAGATAATATAGTTTTTGTTTCAAGAGGTGCTATACATCGGAGAAGCTTTCCTATGAATGATACCCTGTACAACTCGCCCTCATGTATAAGATACTTTCTTACTTTATGCTTCACTAATTGTACATCTGTGCTATTCGTAGGCAAAACATTATTTTTTAGGTAATCGATATAAGGATGCCTCCAATCGCTTGCACTTGCTACAAAGTCACGTTCTCCTTGGTCGGGGAGTTCAGCACAATTTGGGCAACTCATTTGTAGTCAGGATACATCTTTAAACATTGTTGGCTAGTAATACCTTTACACTGAATGCAGCAATACAAGGGTGGCCCTTCTTCTTGGCACTAGATCTTATGGTATTTATCTAAGTTCTAACGAGCTTACTTTGCACAAATACATTGAGACAAAACACCTTTTGGTCCCTTAAAATACAAGATTCCATTAATACAAGTAAAGTTTTTCAAAGTTATCATAGAAGTTGCATTTTGATGCGCTAATTGTGCCTTGATGGGATTGCTCTAGTTGTCTTACACTTCTTTAGCCTCATCCACTAATTGTAGAGTTGTGCTTGGGATGGATTTCTTAATAACTTGGACGTTCAAATTATTCCGTGTAGTTTGAATGGAAACTTTGGAAGCTAATGTTGCTAAAGCGTCTATATAGTGGTTGGTAGATCGTTTAGCATGCTAGTACCTCATTGATTTGAACTTGCCAACTAAATACTGCACCGCAGCCCTATAAGGCGTTAATGTTGGTTTTTTGAGAGCAAATTCACCATTTACCTGCTTGATGATTAGGATGATTAGGTTTATGTCATCGTGAATGCACAAGTTAGATGCTCTGGCATTTTGAGTAGAAATATGATACAGATTACGTTAAGGATAGACAAGGCCGGCCGTTGGGGTGGGTCCAATCCTAGCGAAGGAATGAAAATAGAGTGGGTTTAGTGAGGGTTTTAGTGAATCTGTGACTCACTTAACTGGATATGACGCATCAGCTAGATTCTACATGGCCTAAGACTTGCTGGATGTGATGTACCGTTTTGAGTGATAGGATTGTCCGCTATAATCCTTGCCTAAAGCGATTGATAAGAGTTGGTAGGAGATAAAGCTTTCTGAAAGAAAAGACTCAAAGGGGGTTTTTTCATTAATATTCTCTATCTTGTTCGTATTGTTACAAATGTTGCTATTTATTGTACGTCTTAAACTCTAGTGGGAAAATTATAAATAATGTACAAAGCCTTAAACCTTAAAGAATTGGGCCCATAAATAAAATAAAAACAAGTATGTACAAAAATACAAAACTATGTATTTTATAGGGAAGTTGGCATGTGGTCATTCTGTATGTCCTGGAAGTAGCCTCGCATTACTTAGCCGAGACACTAGAGGGGATGGCCCATAATTGCTGAGTTCTAAAGTTAGTCAGCATTAGTCTCTTCGTGTCTTGTCGAGTGGATCGTTCTTAGAAACGTGATATCTTAATATATCAACAGACATGAAGCCAAGTAAATAATTGGTCAAGCATAGGTGAGGATAGGACCTTCTTCTTCTTGGCACTCATTCTAAGAGAAATAGTGTCATTCGGCTCGGCAAACGGAATGAGTCGGTAAGTAGATAAGCTCGGCTTTGGCAGTCGGGTTGGGTCGGTACCTCAAATCCTATCAAAATAAGACTAAGTAGGAGAGTTTTATACTCAGTCTCATTATTGGTACATGGGAAGTCTAGTTTCAAAGCTAAAGGTGTCTCTTGACTTTCTAAAGATGTTAAGATCATCCTAGCTCCTTATCTAGTCCTATTGGAAGAGCCATTAAATTGCACTTGCCACTCTCCATCAAATTCTACCGTCATAGAGTTTTCATAAAACTCTACAGGGATTGTATCTATAATAGGAGCCCCTTGTATCACAGGAAACCGAGCTAAAAGGTTTGTCAGAGCCTAAGACTTAATAACCTTAGGTGGCACGATTGTGATGTCAAATTCTGATAGGAGGAGCAATCATTTTGCAGTCTTTCCTGCAAGAGCTGGTCATGACATTAAGTATTTTAATAGATCTGAATAAGTGACAAGATTAACCTTATGAGCTAGAAAATAATAACGCAACTTTTACATGGTGAATACTAGTGTGAGGCATTGCTTTTCACAAGCTAAGTATTTCACCTTGCTTCCTTGGATTGACTTGCTCAAGTAGTAGATTGGTCGTTCACTACCATTTAATTCTTGAGCTAGCAAAGCACTGATAAACTTATTAGTAGCTATCAAATAAAGAATCATTGGCAACCCTTTAACTAGCATTATCATTGTTACTGGCAAGGTAAGTATCTCCTTGATCTCTTTGTGAGGTTGTACCCATTTAAATGTGGTTCCTTTTTTCATGAGCTATTGTAATGAATGAGAAATTTTGTTAGTGTGGGGATGAATCGCCCAATGTAGGAGACTTTCCTTATGAAGGTCTTTAATTCCATTGGACTAGTAGGTGAAGGCATAGAACGTATAGTCTGCACCTTTACTAGATCTACATCAATTACTTTTTTATGAACAATGAATCCAAGGAATTTATTAAAAGTTAACTTGAAGACACACTTCAAGGGATCCATATGCAATTTATATAGACAAAATCGTTCAAAGACCCCCCATAGATGAGTTAAATGATTGGGCGCCTGTCTAGACTTGACAACTATGTCATTAACATAGTCTTCCATGAAGTCATGCATCATGTTATGAAATACGGTAGTCATTGCCCTTTGGTAGGTAGCTCTTACATTCTTAAGTTCAAATAGTATGACTGTATAGTAGAAGTTTCCTACTGGTGTTCTGAAAGCAGTACATTCAGCATTTGCGGGATCCATCTTTATTTGGTTATAGCCACTGAAGCCATCCATGAATGAGAATAATTTATGTCTAGTTGTGGCATCCACTAATGTGTCAATATTTGTTAAGGAAATCATCCTTTGGGCAAGTCTTCTTAAGATCACGGAAATCCACGCAAACGTATATATGTCCATTTTTCTTTTTAATTGGCACGATATTAGCTAACTAGGTACGGTGTTCAATTGGCTTAATGAAGCCAACTCGGAGCAACTTTTCATTCTCTTCTTTCATTTGTACTTCAACTTTAAGACGAAAGATTTGCTGTCCCTACTTTGTTGGCTTAACCCCAGGTACGATGTTTAATCTATGCACCACTAGATTAGGGCCAATCCTGGCATTTCATCATAAGTCTAAGGAAATACATCCTTATATTCCTTCAACAACTTTACTAAGTAGACCTTATTTCTTACAATAGATTCTTACTAATGAAGATAGGTCATGGAGACTCTCTTGGTTCGACCAGGTTTAATTCCTCAATCTCTTCAACTTGGGCTTCCATTTGGTCTTGCATTTGAGGAGGGGCAGGCTAGGTTTCTTGCACCAGTATGGGATCTGAGGAAAATAAGAAAGCCTCCTTGAATCTCAAAGATCGTCATAAGTAATATACCCTTCATCTATCTTCCTTGACAAAACTTTCTATGGCTTCATCTTTTCTTTGCTTCTTCTTGTCTCCATAGGAGATTCGCATTCTCTTATTCTTCTTTTGTTTATCTTGGGTCTCTTCCCATGTGGGAAATGGTATGTCAAAGAGTTTGGCAATGGCAGTCTCTCCATCTTTAGCATACTCATCAAATAATCGTATGTCGATTAGATGAGACTCGTTATGTTCAAATGGGTTCTTTGTAGCCGAAATGAAGATATCTTTACCCTTCTAATGGCCCTTGACGCACTAGTGCCATGTTGAGGGTATAAGGTTGTAATCATGTAGCTACTTCCTCCCAACTAAAAGATGGTAAGATATGGGCACGTCGATTACGTAGATCCCTGTACAGGTTTAACTTTAAAGTTCACGTTAACATACCTTATTGTATCTATAGTTGTTTCAGTAAAGCTATTTATTGCAATAGATTGCTTTACTAGGTGTCAGTTGTCTATCATTGTAACCTTAAATGTAGAAATTTGCATAATGTTTATGGAAGAGCCATTATCTATGAATGTCCTCTTAATGGGATGCCCATTGAGCGTACTCTCCACATAGAGAGGACGGTTGTGATTAGGGTTCTTTGCATACATATTTGTATCAGTAAAGAGCATTACATTCTCATGTACGTTGGCCATCCTTCATGCTGGTTGTGCTACACTGCACTCCCCAAATTGTCTCTTGGAAATCTAGGTAAGTGCAGTTGTTGTTGCAAGTCGTGCATCTTCATTGAATCTTAGTAAATCAAAGAATTTCCTAAAGTTAGATGTTTTCATTAAGGTGGTAGCCACTAATGAGTGTGCACTGGTAGCTAGTGGTACATCTCCTTCCTCTTGTCTTAGATCATGACTAACAATATTCATAACGCTATGTTGAGTGTTGTTGTGTCGGGAGCAGATTACTGCGTATGTCATTATTCTCTATGACAAGTTGCCCATTATGGACCTTATCATTAAATATCTTCTTCAATGTCTAGCACTCTTTAGTTGGATGATCTACAATCCTATGATATCTACAGAACTTAGGGTCATTCTTCTCATTTATAGTCGACAAATGCTCTACCCTTGGGAGCTTTATGTTCCCATCTTGTAACTACTGGTCAAGTACAGCATATACCTTACTCATCGAGCATGAGAATGATATAGCTGATGTAAAGCCTTGTGAACTATCATTCCTTGGCTTTTTGTTGTCTCTAAGACTTTCTCCTCAGGTTGAGCTAACAGATGTTGCTCGTTTTCTCAATCTCCCACCTTTTATCCTTTGTCACGTAACAGAATTGTTAGTTCTTCTTACAATCTTGACGAGTGTGGAAAAAGAACATAAATTAAGGTTTTCTAGATGGATGTTGTACTTAATGAACATCCTCTAAATGCAAATCTTCACCAATTCCTTTTCATTATACACATCTTGGATGTTTAGGGCGTGCTCTTTGAAGCGCTCTATGTAATTCATCAAATCTTCCTTTGGGTTTTGTCGTGTTCTTCTCATATTTGTGATCATGACCCATTCTTGAGTGGAGAAGAATTTTTTTAGGAAGAGCTTGCACATAGTTCCCTATGAATCAATCAATCCTGAGGGGAGGTTGACATATCAGGTGTATGCCTTCTCCATCAGTGATTTAGAGAATTTTCTAAGCTTTAGGTCATCATCAAGCTTATAAGGCTCCAGGGTTTCAATAAATTTTAGGAAGTGTTCCTTTGCACTTCCCTTTTTGCCATTGAACAGTATGAATTTAAGACTTACATAGTCCTTAGGATATGGTTTTATTATGATGCATTGGTGATATGAGAGTTTCAACTCTGGTACTCTTATAGATAACCTAACTTGTATTTCTCTCATATAAATATCCAAGTCTTCCTTTATCATAAAGGAAGTCTTTGGAAAAGAAGTTGTGGAAGCAAGTAATGGAGTAGAGGAAAGATTGGGATGAGAAGTAGGCCCTCTTAAGATTGGGATGGTAGGATTGGATGAAGGAGTAGGCACCTGTGAAGATGAAGAGTTGCCTAAATGGACTTTTATCGGTGCAAGAGTTGGTTGTCGTATAGGTTTTGGAGGGTGGGTTTCATTACCTCCTCCTTGATGGAGATTTTCCTCAAGAGTTGGAGGATTAATTGGTTGAGCTGAAGTAGTAACACTTAGCTGTGTAGCAACCATAGAATTTGGTAATTTGGCAAAGCCATACCTTATTGCACAGTAGCGGTGGTAGCTATCTCGGTAAGGATAGGTCAGGAAATAGCCATGAATTGATTTAAAGCCCTTGTGGCTTCTTGTATTGTCTGCATTGTTTGAATGGGATCTAAAGGATCCTCAGGCATTCAATGGTCTTAACTAGTATTCTCAGGAGGTAGGAGTAAATTCTGCTCAGCAAGCTTAATATTAGTGTTGAGCTCTTGGGACATGATATCAGATGTATTAGTTGTTCTCTTCCTAGGAGGTACCATGTCTCTGTAATCGCTCTTCCCTAGTGGAGTCGCCAAAATGTAGAAGTAGGGGTTTGATTGGAGTAGTTACGTGCGTGCTGTATGAGTAGTGTGCTATACGTGGCTTCAAAGAATTGAAACAAGATTATCACCTAAAGAGATGATTAGGTGAAAATAAGACAAGGAGGAGGAACAGACAATTTCAGTATCTCAATTGCATAAGTGATAGATAAGAAAACCTTAAGGGACTTCAGGCGTTTACCTTATAGCTCGAACAAATGAGATCAATTCTTTGCCTGAATGTTATTTGATCTTAAAAAGCAGAGTTTTCACAGTGGAATATTGTTTCTCCGATTCCTCTAAGAGTTCTAAATGATGAGGAAATACTAAGTATTTATAAGCTTTTGGGCATGATGGTATCCATCAAATTATCTAGGTGATCAACATATGAGATGAAGCTTGCTCAATTCATAGTTATTCAGAATGAGATAATTAATGGGCTTAAGGCTAGTAGCCTTTCTTATAAGTGCATGAGCCTGCTTGAGAAGGGTTGGAGGTGAACAAACTGGTCAAACGATCCTTATTTCGAGCCTACTAAGCTAAATCTTCTTGAATCATCCCAAATATGGACTAGACTCCTTAGGCCTTGTTACCTAGCCCAAGGAGTTAAGCTTAAATAAATAATGGGCTTATTTCAATAACTAATATAACAATTTTCAACCCTTTACATTATGTTTATATCGGTAGCTACCCCCATGGGGGAAATTCATCCATTCAACCTAATGAAACAGTAGGGGCACAACATTGTGGATAGTAGTGTGCAAAATATTCAGGACAATGAACTTATACCTTCGAGATTACACACTATTTGTGAGGTATTTACTTAAGTGATGCTAGACAGTGCTGTTACTTTTGACAAATGTGGACGAGACTATGGTTGACATAGAAGAGACCCTAGTAAATTTCTTCCTACAGATACGAGTGACAATGTCTAAACAAAATGAAGTGATAAGCTACAATTCTACCATCACTAATGATGAAATCAAGCAAAACCCTCCTTTACTAAGGCTTATAAGGATTCTAGTGTGTAATGTTAGAGGACTTAACACTTAGAATAAGTAAAATGTGGTTCTTACAGCTTTTACAGAGTATATGCTTGACATAGTTGCTTTTCTGGAAACTAAAATGTCTAAAGCTGCAGCCTATATATTTCAATTTGTCTCACAATTAGACAGGCACACATGTTGAAGCATGGGGACATAGTGGAGGAATGTTACTCTTATGGAGCTAGAAGGACTTGGAAGTGCATATTCTGAAAAAGACAACTCAAGAAATTCATATTGAGGCCTAAGTTAGCAATTCTAACTTCAGTTGGTACTTTTTTACCATTTATGGCTTTAATTGTACCCAAGAAAAATAGAGTATATGGGAAAATCTAATAAACTATGCAAAACAAGTAAATAATAAGCCTTAGGTAGTTATGGGTGATTTTAATGATGTAATTAGAAGAGAAGAGTAATGGGGAAGGGGTCAATTCCTTAGAAAATCGAGCATTTAAGTATGCTAATTGCACGAATTTATGCAGCTTAATTTATATGGGATATATAAGATAACCTTATACCTAGTCAAATGAACAAAATGTAACTACGTTAGTATAAAGAAGATTGGACAGGGGGTAATGCAATTAAGCTTGGCAGAATTTGTACTTAGAATCCAAAGTTTTTTATATGTAGAAGTAGCCTAGTGATCATTGCTCATTACTCCTCAAAACTCATTTAGAGAAAAGAGCTCAGAAGTTAGAGATACCTTTTTAAGTTTCAACCTTTACGGATAATGGACCCTACTTATCTTAAGTTAATTAGAGAAGTTTGGGAAGCACAAATCAAAGCTTGATTAACACTATGAAAGTGCTTCCTAATTACTTGAGAGAATGGAATAAGAAGCACTTTGGAAATTTATTTTATTAAAAGAAAAAAGCAATAAGAAGGCTAGAGGGGGTAGATAGAGCTCTTGCTACATGGCCTTTAAACTATCTAGTGAATTTAAAGAAGGAATTAAAAAAGGAATTGGAAGCCATACTTGATAAAGAAGAATGGCTTTGCATGAATTGGATTAAAAATGATGAAAGAAACAGTGCTTACTACCATATGGTAGTACAAAATAGAAGAGTAAGAACGAAAATTTTGGGTATACAAAATGAGTAGGGTGAATGGCAATATGATATACAACAAATTCAAGAGATAATAAATAAGTATTTTGAAAAGCTGTATACATCTTCCAGAGAGTACTACTTGTTAGAAAATCCAATCAAAACATGTTGGAGAGAAGGCCTAATTGATAATGATAAAAGGAAGATTATAAAAGAAATTACTGGCTAAGAAGTTCATAAAACAATCATACAAATGGGCTCGTGGAAAGCTTTAGGAATAGATGGTTTTCACTCTTTTTTTCTTTAAAAAATGATAAGGTTTTATCGGAGAAGACTTAACAAAGTTAGTGCAAAAATGTTTTTGAGAGGGAAAGGTTCCAAATGATAAATAAAACACTATATGCCTAGTCCCTAAGAAGGTAAGTTTCAATACGCCATAAGATTCCTAGCTAGTTTCAATTTTCCTAGCTCTTGGATTTAGCTGATAAATTCAAGTATTAATATTACTTCTACGTAGGTCTTCATTAATGGCTATTGGGTGCCAGTTATTCATCTTAATTGGGGTATTAGGTAGGGGGATCCTATTTCCCCCTACTTATCTATCTTAGGAATGGAAATACTTAGTAGAATGATTGAAGAACAAGTGTAGCAAGGAAGTTAGGAGGCGTTTAAATTTAGTAGAAATGATTTTCTATTTCCCATATTATCTTTGCTGATGATGTTGTGTTAGTCACAAAAGCAAGCATAGGAAATGCAATAGTAATCAAAAGATCATTGGAAAAGTTCAAGAGCATTTCTGGGCTGCAAGTAAATGACCAAAAATTCTCTATTCTTTTCTCTAGAAATGCTAAGAATAGGGTGAAAGATGAGATTGTTAGCATATTGTTTATGAATAAGGTTAATTCTTTTGGTAAATATCTAAGGTTAATTCTTTTGGCAAATATCTAGGATACCCTCTCCTCAAAGGAGGAAAGCCTATAAGTGATCGAATGAATATTGTTGTGGAGAAAGTTCAGGATAAGTTGGCGGGTTGGAAAGTGAGACAACCTAGCATGTATGGTTAGATAGTGCTTATAAAATTAGTACTGGAAGCTTTGCTAACTTATTACATGTAAGTAGCTAGGTTTCAAAGGAAAATTATTGTGAAGATAAATGAAATTATTAGGAATTTTCTTTGAAGCCAAAATAAGGACACAAATAAAGCTCATTAGATTAGTTGGAACTTAATTACTAAGCCAAAAGAGGAAGGTGGCTTGGGCTTAATTGACTTAGAAAGGAAAAATGTTGCTTGTGCACTAATAAGATTTTAGGAGTTTAAGAACAGGAAAGTGTTGTGGGTTAACTTCCTTAAAGCAAAGCATAGAAAACTAAGGAGGATGAATAAGTTAATGAAGCTAGCTATTGCATCGAATTTTGCAAAAGAACTATATGGTAGCTAAATGTGGTTTTCAAAAAATGATAGGAAAAGTATTGGAAATGGAAGGAGCACTAAGGTATGATAAATGGTATACTGGCGACTCTCCTAGGCAGATTATACAAGGACCAACACATATTAATGCCCAAGATCTAAGGATAATTGATTGTTGGAAAAGTCCATATGAATGGGATGAGGAGAAGACTGGATTTTTAGTATTAGAAATTTTGTGCAATAAAATTAGCTTAGTAATTTTGTGGGAAGTGCAAAATATTGACTATTTTTTAGATAAGGAAAATGGGGAAATAGCTTTAGCAGACCTATATGCTATGTTAGATGAAAATAAATAGTGTAATAGCACAAAGTTGCTGTAGCTTTGGAAATCAATGCATCCTCAAAAAATTAAGCTACTAATATGGAGGATAGCAACTGATTGCCTGCCAATAGCTCAAAACATAAGGAGAAGGCACATAGTAGAGTATGCTAAATGTCTTAGATATGGGGATAGGTAAGAGGATCTAGAGCATGCATTTATTCATGTCAAGCAATAGTACAATGCTTAAGGACTTATCAGTGCCAAGATTTATATGATCAGGATATTAATGGGAATACAATGGAGTGGCTAAAAATAACCGTCATTTGAGGAAAAGTGATGGGAATTTATCTTGTGTGCTAAGGGGTTTTGTATTTAGATTCTTCCTTTGGTATAGTTGGCTGATTAGAAATTAAAGCCTTCATAATCCTAATCCTGTAACTTCAGACATTACTCAAAATATCAAAAGACTTGTGAATGAACATTCTGCATTGATGAAGAAAAAGAAGAGATTATTTCAAATTCAGTTAACTAAATCCAGATGGATTATACCCTCAACTAACTGGGTTAAATTGAATGCAGATGGTTCAATGGACAATCGCATAGGATTTACATGTTGTGGTGTAATAAGAGTTTCATAGGGACGTTGGATTCTAGGGTACTCATATAAGTTAGAAAAAGTAGATGTTGTTGCAGTTAAATTATGGGGCATCTATTGGGGGATTAATCATCGTGTAAGCTTTTGACAAAGTTTTAATAGAAGCTAATTCTAACATTGAACTATCTTATTTGAATGATCATGTTAGACAGAAATGGAAGTATAAAAAGCTTGTTACCTTGTACAGGTAGGGGAGAATGTCAGAGTCCATGTTTTGAAGGGAAGTGGCGGTGTTCAACTTAGGACTTAATGTAAAGTGAGTGGCATTAGCTCCTAACCAGTTTGCTAAATGGAGGCCAATTCCGCCTTGAGAAACTACTCAACCCGATGAATAAATCGCCAGTTGATGTTACTCTTTTCACATTAAGTCTCAAGTTGAACATCCTCACTTCCCTTCAAAACACGGACCATGACATTCTCCCTCACCTAAATCTATGGCACCCTCATTATAGGGCTAACTTTTTACCACTAACCTTTCCCTTTTGATCACCAACCCTATTCCTCCATTGCCCAACTCTACGCTAAGATCATCTCTAGTAGGACTCCAGGGCTTCCGCAAGCATTCCTTTACCTTCGCCTTCATCCTCTCCTCTTGTTAAGTGGCTCAACGGTAGGGTTTACCCTTTGAAGTTCACCTCTTCATTTTCTTAAGATTTAGGCAAACTCTTGTTATAATGCTGCTTACGGCACAACTGCCCCCTTTGGCAATGATGCCCTTTACTTGGTTACCACTCCTTCTGTAGAGCTTCATTTACATGAGCCTAATTGTCAATAAAAACCACCTTTTTCCATATAATACGTTAGGTAGCATTTAGGTGGCTCTTATAGGCTGGAACTTTTATACTTTGATATTACTTGTCACACAATGGGAGGTTTATCCCCTATAAAAGTGCCCGTGCAGCGCTTAACCTTCCTTTGCCTCATGTATTTTCTTTGATTATGGAGGGTGAGCCATCCTTTCAATTCTTGTTTTCCTAAGACTGTTCTAAGCCCCTCTTGCCTTAGGAGTGTGGATCAGCACTGTCATCATCCTTCTTATGATAGGGGATGTCTAACTTCCCAACTGGTTTCAGCTTGCCATGATGATCGTTAGGATAATAGCATCAACTCCCGACTAATTTTCTCATGAGAGGCTAACCCTACCTTGAGAGATACCTAACCCCACGAACAAACCGCCAGTATACTACTTACTTCACATCAAGCTCTAAGTTGAATACCCTTATTTCTCTTCAAAACATGGACTGTGACACAAGAAAGGCCTTTGTCGACTGAAGGACTGGAGAGTTCAGCAAATACCTCGAGAAGCCAATTGCATAGTTGTTCACATGGCCACGTAGGTAAGGAAGTATAGTAAAAAGTTTGTTCTTTTTGAAAATCCGCTTACGTATTTTGCTTGACTTACCCTAAAATGGGATATGATTGATTACAGTTGTATAAGGGAAAGGCCAAGTGTTATAAGGCCAATATGTATGATCCTATCGGAGGCAACTATGTTTTGAGTTGTATATGTATGTGGTGTAAATTTTGTGTTAATGCAATTACCTTATTTTACCTAAAAAAGCTAAAGCATATATAAGATTTTATCTTAGAAGCTAAACCTTCATATTTTCATAATCCATAAATTATCTTTAAATTACTGATATCCAAGAGTTATAACTAAAAATAAGAACCTAAAATAGATTAGCCTAACATTCTTAATCATTGGGTATGTAAAATTGATCCCTCTTCTAGCTTACAAGTCATAACCCAACCTTTTGTAGTTCTATTAACATTTAAAAAATTATTTTCACCTTAATAACAACAAAAATAGATGAGTTGCAAAATAATAAAAAAAACACTATATGTAAGCATACGAACCTTATACATCATGCATGCCTAAATAGTTATGGCATGAGCATAAATTTACAGTTAGCATATGTGGACACAGATAGTTATCTTAAGTAGGAGACAACAAACACAAGCAACCTATTATCCCAAATACTATTTTGGAACATGGATCTAGTGATCTGAAATATCATGACATCCTCTGATATTTAAATCCATGACATAAGAAATTGTCTCACATTGGGTTTACCATTGATATTAGCTACTAGTAGCCTAGTTGCTTATGGAATGTCCACCATAGTGCCCCATACCTAAACCTTGGAATCGGGTGGGATACGGTTCAACAATTCATTGAACTATCATTGACCTCCTTAAAGTTGGTTCGAAAGGCTTATTGGTTTGTGGGTTGGTTCTTAGGCTTATGAACCAGATTATCTAACTTTTTTTTTTCAGGTTTGCAATATATATATGATTCATATAGAATGAATTATATACATATATAATAGGATAATTTATATCATATATATTCATGTATATACATTATATATATCATATATCTTCAATTATAAGCTATTTTACGTATATATGTCACACACCTAAAAAATGACTTCTCACTCTACTTTTATAAAAAAATAAAAAGAAAAATCGTTTAAAAATAAATTTTGTAAAATTATGCTAAACGGTCATACTTATAGTTTCTTTGATGAATTATCATGTAGAATAATCACATATCATGTGGTAGATGGTGGGGTTCAATTCAGACATTTTTCTCTCTCTTTTATTTATTTATTTTCATTTTTCTCTATTTTCTTTACATTTTAAATACGGGATGAATTGATGCATCGGCTCGCCTGCTCATGTGGTTCACACCAACTTGCTAGTTTAAGCGGGTTGAGGGCCTTGAACTCTCTAAACCCACATGAATCGATAGATTTTCAGTCTATTCACAGTTTTAAATTGGCTCTTCTCTAAATCTATCCATACATTGTAATGATCTATTAAACAACTCTATCTAGGATCCCTAACCAATATCATCCTTCATATTGCCTTTATGAATGACTTACATAGCATATCAAGGTGGGAAATTGGCATTAGCACCTAATTATTAACTACTTCACCTTAGGCGTTCAACCATAATAGATAAAAAGCTCCCATTCCATGACTTTTCTATTCGAATAATAGTCTTAGTGCAAACACAAAAGGCAGAAGACAAATATAAGTTGGATAGCTTTAGATTGTTTAATCTAGTCCTACTAGTGCAACTAAACATGTAACACTATCTTGCTTACTTGAACTTACTAAAAGTTCAAATTCTTAAGAAAATACTATGATTTTACATAAAAGATTAAATTAGAACTTAGACATACTTAAAGATCTCCTTCTTAGCTTAAAGGACCTAAAGAGGACAAAAGTAGTTTGATCAAGTCTTAGCCTCATCATGATTGATAACTTTTCTGGTTTAATCGACCATCTCACTAAAGTGGTTGACCACTTGTAATGTAGTTGATCATCTTGGCCTTGTTTGACTAAAACTTGTCTCTACTTATTAGGAACTTGACCTATGGCATTGCCAACCTTGAAATTGTTTTAAAGCATGCCAAACTATAGTTTTAACCTCTAAAGCATAATTATAGATTAAAATAATGATTCACTGATTAGCTACAACAACAATAACAGTTGACAACCGAATTCTAGTTATATTCCTCTAATTCTCTGATTTATGATTGTAAGTTTAAAAAGGAATTTAAGTCTAATTTTTCTTTAAAATCTTCAATAAGGGTCTGGGGAATTGACCCTGAAATAGAATCAAAATGGGAAATAAGGAATTTGCTAACCATCTTACTTTACTTGCCAAATTCCATAAATAACAGATGTAAAAAAAAGAAGGTTTTTTGCCTTCTTGAAATAAGATCTTATACCATGTGAGAAGTAGTATTCTAAAAATGGAACAATAAATAAAGGGAATTCAGATTATTACCTTGAATTCTAAAGGAGAAATCATATGTTGATAGTATAGAGAAAAACTGATTCAATGCCTTAAGAAGAGAGAGAGAGAGATATAGATTTTCTTGTTTTGGTTTTTTAACTTTAGAATTTTACTGAGGACCTAACTAAGTAACATCCTTAATTTAAGAAATGAGTAAGAAATAACAATCTCATGTTTCCTTTATATTATTTTTTCTGGAATATTTCATCAAAATGATGTCATTGAACAAGTAGAGTCAAACCCCTTTGTCTACAAATCTCTTATGAGAGACATTGAAGAAGATCTATCCATCTCCCTCTAGTTATATATTATACATGTCAGTTAGAATTGAACTAGACTTTACCTAAACAAGGTCAAGGATTAGATATCAAGGACATCTTTTTCAAGATCAATAAGTTTATTTAAGATAGTGTTTGTATTCAATTATTAACGTTAGCAAGTATCCTAAAAAAGACTTTATATCTTTCATAGAGCTAATAGAGCCTCCACTTAACAAGATTTTCCTATTCTAACCGGTCTTAATTGTCATCTACATTTAAAATGTAATAAAAGTTTTTCTTGGCAAGAGGTAGTTGTAGCTACAATTCATGTATGCATCTCAAAATTTAGGTGTAAGGATGGTAGTAGTGTGATGATGAGGAGGTCATGGAAACCTAGTAGGAAAGCAATTTGAATTTCCCTTAGAAGGGACATATTCTTTCCTTTAGTTTTTCCACCCCCTTTCTTTAGAAACTAATTAAATTGAAGAGAATCTTATTTTATTTCTCTCTACTTTTTCTAGTGAGAGACTTTCTCTCCCTTCAAGGACATGATTTTCTTCCTCTTGTTTCTTCTCTTATTTTTCTTTTTCTTTTTTAATCTGTTTAGCTTTGTCTTTGTCTTTCATGATCCTCATATATCTTTTATTTATAGTAGTATATCTTCCTTTATCTTGTCCATTTTATACTTTATCCTATTGGTATTACTGTATCTTGTTTGATCCTTTTGCTTTTGGTTTCTTTTTCCTTATTGTTTGCTTTACCATTGGTTCTTCTTGTCTTCAGTTTGGTTTGTTTTGAGTTAGTTTTGTCTCTGTCTTTGTGATGGATCTTAGGTTATGCCAAAAGGATATGTAGTAGGATGAATTGAATATTTTGGACTTGGATAGTTCGAATTCTTCCGATTTTATCTACATGATTGGAAAAGTGCATATGGAGATATCTCTTCACAAAAAAGGAGTTACCAACATCTTCAATCTAGTCTGGGAGCATTTTGGTGGTTTTGACATCTTCTATCTAAAAGAATTTTTTTTTCTTAATCTCTTCTAGGGAAGAAAGTTTCTTTGACAAGGTGATTGGTTTTGGGCCATGGTCGGTTATGGGCAGTCCTCTAATCATCTAGTTATGGGATAAGAACAAGAAATTAGAAGATTTATCATTCTCGCATTTGGATTTTTTGGGTCTAAATACATGGTCTCCCTTTAGCCATGTTATCACAAAAAAAAAAAAAATGTAGAGATAATAGGAAGGAAAATTGGTGAAGTTGTTAAAGTAGAAGCTTTTGATGTAGTTAAAAAGATTTTCTCAAAGTGTGAATTCATTTTAACTTAGCAAATCCTTTGATTCCTGACATTTGGATGAGGATGACACAAGATTCAAAAATACGGATCTCATTCAAATACGAGAGATTGCCAGATTTTTGCTACATATGTGGCCTTATTGGACATCTTGACAACAAATGTATGCATAAAGAAGAAATGAGTTCATTTGTTTATAAATATGAGCATTGGTTGAGAGCGGGTTCAAATGATAAAGAAGAATCTAGTAGTCACAAGCGTCAATCGAAAATACAATTGGTCTTTGATTGGAGATCCTCAATGGAGCTTAGTGCTGCGAAGGAAAATCAAATTTTAGAAGGTACATCCTTGAAGGCTGATATTAAGGAAATCAATTTTCTGGACTCAAATTATTCATTGCTAAAAATCGGGGGTGATTTAATTGGAAGCTCCATGCCAATTGATATCAGCATATAAGCAAAAGTACAACATTTCTTATCACAAGCTCTTAAATATAATGTTGACTCTTGACCATTAGTGTGGAAAATATTTCTTTTGACATGAATGACACTTCATCTGAAAATAGCATAGCATTAGCCTCAACCAAAAGGCAAGGAAAAAAATATTTTTCGACCTTAATTCCCCTTCTCGCCAAAACTTTCCCATCCCAAACCTTAACTTTTCAAATACACTCCCTTCTTTCCCAGCTTCATCAAATCTATATCCCACCCCTGAACTATCCACAGCTTATAAACCACAAAACCAAAATCCCTTACTCACACAAGACCTAAGAGAAACCCTTGAAACACAAACCTATATACCTCCATACTCTATGTTGTAGCGTGTCCCTATTTCTTATGATATCTCCCAAGTGAGTCAAAAAGGAGAGGAGGTGTTTGTCAAAGCAAATGAATCCTCGTCTTCTTCTTTTGTTGGCCTTTAGCATCTCCTTTGTCAAACCATAGAAGTTCTTTTTGGCTCAGATAAGAGTGCCCTCCATATGTTTGATGGAATGCCCAAGCTACAAAATAATTCAAACAATTACATTGTTGAAAGGGTCATTATTGCAGACCCCCATCTCAAGTGAGACTGGAGAGGAGGCTGGAAAATCCAGTTTGGTTAGTATAAATATAAATAATTTCTGGGACTAGTGCTTCTCCGCTTGCAAAAGCCTTCAACAATCTTTCTATCAAGAGGAGCAGGGAAATTGGTACCGATGCATTCTATGTGTATGAGCATAGCATGTTGCATTGCTAGTAGCAAATACTTGGTTGGGTGAATGCATATGTGAAGTTGAACCTATGGGTTATGATTGAATTGTTTCCGTTGTGATATGCAATATTGTCCATCATTTTGTCTATATTGTGTTGTTTGTTATCCACTCTCACTCAGCTTTAATAGTTGAGGAGATAAAATGTTTTATCCTCAAGTTAATTGCATTGTAAAGGGCTCAACACTAAGGGGGGATATATATATATACTGAGAGCGTAAGTTGGAGTTAACGACTTTTATATGGAGCCTGTACTAAGTCAGGAATCCTATTATTGTGAAGATGATAAAGGAAAAAGCTAGTTCATGTTTTGATATAAATATTATATTGTATACATAAGTTGTAACAAAATATCTAGCTGAACTCTGATGTAGAAATCTCTTTATCATGTAAACAATGTTGTCTTTTAATGAATAAGTAGGTTGAGTTAAGTTTTTAACAGATATTTCTGTATGATGGTGCATTTCGTGCTAAGCTGGGATGTGACATTGGTCTTAAGCCACCCAGTTACCATGATTGCAATAAGTTGAAACTACCAAGGACTAGGTCGATCCTTGACAGTTGATGAGCTTAAGAATTGTATTAAATATTATAGAGATAACATTATTTTCCTAATGGAAACTAAGAATAGTTCAAATAAAATTGAGAGATTGAGAAGAATTTTGATGTTTGAAAATTCGTACTATATCAAACCTGAGAGTTTATCAGGTGGCTTAACTATTTGGTGGAAAAATAGTGTGAACTCGACAGTGATTGAGGTTGATGTGAATTTGATTGATACCCAAGTTTGGATGTAGAACATGAGGACAGGATATAAGATTACTTGGTGTTATGCTAATCTCGATTTTTATGGGAGAGTTGGTTTTTGGGATAAGTTAAGATCTCTTTCATTGCATGTTAATGATCTGTAGATGGCCGTTGGAGATTTTAATGAAATTTTAAATGCAGAGGAAAAGATTGGGGGAAGAGAAAAACCTTTGAGGTAGATCATGGCATTCTAAGATATGTTATACGATTGCTAGTTAGTGGACTTGGGTTTCTAAGGGCATATCTTTACATTGTCAATTGGTGGAGAAGATAACCTCGTTAAGGAAAGACTCGATTGAGTTGTTGGGAACATGGATTGGATTCATACTTTTCCTAATACTCAAATTACCAACCTTGAAGCTCAAGGTTCAGACCATTCTCCTTTAATTATTAAAATGTGTAAGAAAGATAAAAGAAGCCCTATGTATTTTAAATTTGAGCAACAATGGTTAATATTCAATGACTACAAAAAGCAATTGAAGATTCATGGAAAGAGTATGGTAAAGATGCTGACCTATTCGGGTTAATTACTAAACTTAAGGAATGTAGGAAAGCCTTGATGAAGTGGAAGTATAGTAATGATTAGAACAAGATTAAGCTAATTCAACATTTAAGAACTTCTTTACGAAAGGAGTAGGCTAAACCCGTGATGGAAGCTGACCAAGCAGAAGAAAAGAGGTTGAGAAGAGAATTAGCATGCGTTATGAACCGTGAAGAGCTTTATTGGCACTAGAGATCAAGGGTGAGTTGGCTAGAATGGGGGGACGAGAATACTAAATCTTTTCATCATTCCACTCAAATTAGAAGGGCATGCAGCAAGGTGTTTAGAATTAAAAATGACCAAGACACTTAGGTTGATAAAGAGGAAGAGGTAGAGGAAGCATTTGTTAGCTTTTTTAATAATCTATTTTAGAAGGAAGAGATTAGGCTGGTACAATAGGTGTTAGAGTCAATTGAACCAATAATTGGAGGTGAGATGAATAATATGCTGTTGCAACAAGCTGAAGATGAAGAGGTTAAAAAAGCTATTTTCTAACTTGGCTCTCTTAAAGCTCTAGGTCAAAATGGATTCAATGGTGTCTTCTTCTAATCTAATTGGGATATTTTGGGCAATTTCATCACATTAGCAATAAAACACTTCTTCTCATCTGGTGAGTTACCTAATATTGTTAATGAAACTGATCTTGTTTTAATTCTTAAGTCCCAATGTCTAGAGTCCATTATGTAATTCCATCTTATCAACTTATGTAATTTCTCCTACAAGATTATTTCTAAAATCTTGGCTAATAGGATCCAACCATTCATAGGTAAAATCATAACTCCTAATTAGATGCATTTATTTAAAGTAGACTTATCCAAGACAATATGATCATTGCTCATGAAATTTTTCACTATTTAAAATTAAAAAAGAGTGGTCACTCTTTCGATTGTGCAGTCAAATTGGATATGGCAAATGCCCATGCTAAAATAGATTAGGAGTTTCTTGAGGCTTTGATGATTAAGATAGGATATAATAAAACTTGGGTACAATGGATTATGAAATGTGTTCGTACAGTCACATATAATCTTATAGTATATGGAAATAGAGCTAGAAAAATCTATCCTTCTAAAGGAATAAGACAAGGAGACCCATTGTCTCCCTATTTGTTTATCTTGTTTCTTGACTCTTTTTCTATTTTACTAAACAAAGCTTTTTGTGGAGGCTTCATTCAAGGTATTCGAATAAAAGAAGCTTGTCTTGAATCGATGCACCTTTTCTTTACAGATGATTCTTTGTTGTTTTTAAAGGCTAATCTTGCAATTTTTGAGAACTTGAATACTATCTTGCATGCCTATACTTCAGCCTCACGATAGAAGATCAATTTTCAAAAATCTTTAGTCTCTTTCAATAAAAATACACCACTAGAAGTCAGAAATGAATGCTACAACATTTTAGGAATTCCCTTAGCATAGTAGCATGGGAAGTATCTTGGCTTACCTACCGATTGAGGTAGGTCAAAAACTAAAGCTCTTGCCTTTGTGAAAGAGAAGATCAAGTCCAGACTCTACGGATGGTTGAGTATACTTCTGTCATCAGGAGGCAAAGAAGTCCTAGTCAAATCTATCGAGTATGCTATTCCTAGCTATGCTATGAGTGTTTTTAAATTCTCGAGGAAATGGTGTCAAGAAATAAGTGCAATGATTGCTAAATTCTAGTGGAGTGGTGCTATTAATAATATGAAAATCCATTGGAAATCATCGAAAGACTTATCTTAGGCTAAAAGTGTAAGGGGTTGAGGATTCAGGGATTTGGAATCTCTTAATGATGCCATACTAAGCAAAATAGCATAGAGGCTTAAAGCATTATGGTCAAAGTCCTTAAGGGTATCTATTTTCCCAAAGTTGAGTTTGGGCAGTCAAAAACAGGTGGTCGAGCTTCGTGCGACTAGTAAAGCATTCAAAGGTGTAAAGAATTAGTGAAGGATAATTGGTGTTGGAGGATTGGCAAGTGGAGCAAGGTCAGAGTTTGGAAAGATGCCTAGGTCCTAAAAGCTTCAAACTTTAGGCTTCGCTTACATGAAGGCATCCAAATCAACAATTCTCTTAGAGTTTCCTCTCTTATGAATCAAGAGGAGAAAAAATGGGATGTGGATGGGTTACTTAGAATGATCCCAGCAGTAGAATTGAGATCTATTAAAGCTATGCTAATCCCTTAGGAGGATTAAGGAGACAAAATCATCTGGCCCTTTGGGAAAGATGGTAGCTACTCAATAAAATCTAAATATCAAAGTTGTTAGCTTCAAAAATAGTAGTGGTAAGGTGAGTATCGACATGATTTTGATTTGAATCTTAATCTAGGTAGTTGGCCATTGATTTAGCAAGTTACAGTTCCACCTAAAGTAAAGCACTATCTATAGAAATGCTGTAATAATGCCTTGCTTCAAATTATAATAACTTTAAAAGAAGTTGTAGATCATCAGCTAATTGTAATTTTTGTTTGGAAGAGGAAACTATAGAGCATATTTTACTGGGATGTGATTGGGTTAGAGGAATTTGGTTCTAGCTATTACATATTAGGATCGATTCTATGCCCATTGATAGATTTAGTGTATGGATGTCAAACATGATATTGCTTATCAAATCATCTAGGCTTGATTGGAGAGAAAAATAATAGCTTGTTTTTCTATTAGTTTAGCACATCTGGATATATATATATATGAATGTGTTTTTAATCATAAATTACCATCTACTAAGATGGTTATAAAAAGAATCGATGAAGTTGTTCTGGAATCAAATTATCTATTTGAAGATGTTGCCTTGCTAGATTATAGCCAGCAAATGAATGTAATGCAGGGGAATGGTCATTTGACTATTGTTAATATTTGATCTTGGCAACCTCCTCATGTGAATTGCATTAAGGTGAATGTGGATGTTACCATTGACATAGGAAATTTATGTGCTGGTTTGGGTGTAGTAAGACGTGACGCTAATGGTTGTTTGTTGTCAGCTATTGTTAAACCAATTTATTGTTTAGATGTTGTTACTGCTGAAGCCGAAGCGATCAGGAAAGGTTTGAATTTTGCAAAAGTTACTAGTTGGAACAATATTGAAATTAAAACGGATAGTTGGTGATCCTTAATTGTCTTTCTAAAGTTTTGTTGTCACCTTAGCATGTTAGGCTTAATATTGAAGGCTCTTTGCAGTTAAAATCTTCTTTCTCTTTTTTCTCCTTTCGCTTTATTTATAGAGAAGCAAATGTGTATACGGATTGGGTTGCTTCCCAAGCCAAAAAGGGAATGTTCAAGGACTTTAGTGGTCCAACTATTCCATCTCCTTTAGCTCGTTTGTTGTTCTTACATTTTGGTTCTTGTCCTCCAGACCCTTAAAATGTTCGTTGTTTTTCTTCCCTAGAATAATATGATTGTTATCTTTTGGCAAAAAAAAAAAAAAAAAAAAAGAGGATGGAGTGTCTAAGTATACTTATCTTCGAGTTATCTTTTCTTTTATTTTCATACTATAATGCCTTTCCTTAACAAGGACCTATAGGTAAACCCATGTAAGGGTCGATTTCGAACGGTGAACTGGTTTAGCTTGAAAGTGGTTGAGCCTGAACTACCCCCTAAATCGCTGGGCCTTAAGGGCCTAGGTGATTTAAGGGGTTGGAACTGCTCAATTGAAAAAAATAAAAGCAACAACAATAACACCCAACTCTCTATAAGCTACCCCACCCCCCATTTCTCTTTATCATTAACTTTTGCTTTTCAGTTTCTTTTATAACTTTTTCTTTCACATTGCTTTTTCTCTTGTTCAAAGTTCATGGATTGATTATTCCATAGTTTTTCTAGACGTTGTCTCCAATTTAAACTTCTTGTACTCGAATAATTTCAATGGATCTGTGCATTTTACGCTTAAAAAATTTCAGATTTTGATGTAGTCGTACAGGTGGAGCATTCGATGAAATTTTGAGAATTCAAATATTGCCGTTGCACCAACGATTTCATTTCAAAATTTGAAAATTTAAACAAGATGTGCAAACCTTCCTCGTTGCTTGTAAATTGAAAGGTGTAGGAATTATTGCTTTTTTACAAAATCATTCAAACATTCCAATTATTCTACCTTCGCATTTTGCAATTGTGAAACATTCTTAGATAAATATTTCTTTCTATTACTACAAGGCTTTGAGCATAATTCTTTATTCCACTTCAATGAACCATTTGCATTAAACAAAACATTTGCATATACTTACTTACTACATAATTTCCGTTTTGCATTGTCTTGCATTTTCTTCTTTTCTTTCAATCATAAATATTTCTTGTAGTAAACAAGGAATAAAGAAAAAACATTTACATCCATGGAACAATTCTTGCGCAATACTTTCTTTGGGAAGAAGCACGATTTCTCATGAGCAAGGGCACTAGAATTGGTATGTTGTCTAAGCCACAATGGTTTGATGACTTTCAAGTGTACCCGGATTACAAGCACAACCTGAATGAGCAGAAGGCACATGAAGTGGTGGAGAACGTTAAACAATGAGATACACCACCTCTTGGCTTTGATCTTGAAGCTTAATGCATAAGTTACTAAGGTACACCACCTCTTGGCTTTGACCTTGAACCTTAATGCACTACCTCTTAGGTTCGAACCTCCACGCATGAGTGTCCTTGAATGTTCTGTTAGATTCGAACTTCCTCACATGAGTATACCTGTACAGCCCATTGGATTTGAACCCCCATAGATAAGTTGCCTGCAAGCATATTCGAGTATGAGGAGGACATGATAGAAATGATTCTCGAAATAGAAGAGCAACATATGGGATAGCGTGGGCTTGATAGTTTGAGACCTTTAGACTCAGGTAAGCCCCTTAAACCTGGTAAATATAATATTTTCATTACACATTTTTGTAAAGGTGTAGATGAGAAGGGGAAATCAAGAGCATTCTGCAACTACTGCAATGCGAGTTACTCTTGGAAAAGGGGAGAGGGATATGGTACCCTCAATAGGCAGTAGAGGTCGAAGCATCTCGAGAAGGTGGGGGATAGATAATATGTAGTAATAGATTGCTCGAGGTGATGGTTTGTCCTGATAATTGTTGATGAGGTACAATTAAGAGAGGCATAAGTACAACCTACTGTAGTACTTAGTCAACATGCACTTATCATTCAACATAGGTGCATTAGAGTGGTAGAGTCACTATGAGCGAAAGATGTTCAATCTTAGCTCACGGCAACTTAATCGCAGCACGTTAACCTGGGCCATATAGGAGCTCTAACATAAAGGTAAGAGGGAGCTCATAGGTAAGTTTACTTCGCTCAATACGTTTGTGTCCATGTGTATAGCTATATGAACGGATCCTTTTCATAATAATTCTTATATGAGTGTTATTGTTCACTAGATAAAAGATAACTAGCAACTTAATAAACAACTATTGGCTCAATTTAGGCATTTAAGACGTTAGCACATGTATTATCAAAAAAGGATAGTTAGGATTAGTTATCTCTTTTAAAACACTCCCAGAATTAATTCCCTCCATTTTTCTTAAAGCTATTCATCTTCTTCATCATTTATGGTTTTCCTGCACTTTTCCCTCCATAGCAAAACAGGGAAGGACTTCCTCTGCTGCCATTCTATATCACGTATTTAACACCATCAATCATCTATGACTCCTGGCAAACTTTTTTTTTTTTTTTTTTTTCTTTCCTTTTCTTTAGTAACTACTATAAACTAAATATCGAACCAATGGAAAGCATTAGCAACAATGGAGAATCTATACAACCATGGCTATTATCTTCAAGGCAAAAGTTGTTTTTTTTTTTTGTTACATCAGCCAATAACTTATCAAACAAAATTGATTAGTCGTTTGGATAAATATATGAACTTGTTCGGTTTTTATTTTTAATATTTGTTTTACTTTTTTTATTTTTGGTCTTTGCTCTGTTTTTATTTGTTTTCCATTCTATGGTAATCTTTTCTAAATAAACTATAATAGATGCAACAAAAATTTGTAGCGTCATTAATAGATTGAATTGAAGTTTCAGTGATTATTTCAAATTATAATCTGATAATTGTCTAGAAATATGTGTGTATATATATGAATTTTTTAGATTGTATTATGTTCATAACTTATCCAAGTAGTGTATTTTCATTGTTGCTGCATGTTGTGGGATTTGCATTTAAAACCGAGAGTTGTGAATATGGAATGCATTCTGATATCACTCTTAAAGAAAAAAAAAAAAAAAAGACTCTAGGTTCATGCCTAGATGCTATGATTGAAGAAAAGATTCAAAATTCACCATGCTTTTGTTCCGACACTGGTTATTGGTCATATTTAGGAGAACATCATATCATTATGCCCCTCTTTTCTTAGTTATTACTAAAAAATGAGAATACAAGCAAAGCTTCCATTCTCCTGAAACAAACTTCTTCAAAATGCAAATGCAATCATGACGGATTAGTAGTCAAGATTGAATCAAGCTTGAATTTGCATGTAACACTTGGAAACTCAACTTCAACTTGATAAATAAAGTTTTACCGTTTCTTTTTTTTGTTTTTCAGGATAATAGATAAACTGATTGATACAACTAATGATATTTTACAAGATTGGATTCCTTGTGTTGGTATGGAGTTTGCAACAGAGAATGATGTGTGGGCACTATAGGTTAACTATGGAGTGAAAATAGGATTTAGTGTTCGAAAGCAATATAGCAATAAAAGTAGAGTAGATGGAAAGGTTATTTTACATAGATTTGTACTTGTGAAAGAAGGTAAGAGAAAAGGAGACAAGAGAAATATATTTGTGAAAAATCTAAGAGCTGAAATAAGAATAGGTTATCATGTATAGATGGGCATTGTATTTATTTGAGAGATAGGAAAGTATAGACTTCATGATCTTGTTATTGAGCATAATCATGCTCTTCATCTTTCAAAAACAATTCATATAATGCCATTTCAAAAAAAGATATTAGATGTGCATGTTTTAGCAATTGAATTGACAAGTGATTCTGGACTTGGAACTAAGCAATCTTATGAGCTCATGACTTGAGAAGTTAGTAGCAAAGAGCATCTTGGTCATACTAAGTTGGGTCAGAAGAATAATTTTTGGAATAAAAGACAAAGGGATTTGATATATGAAGAAGTTAGGGCTATACTCCGATTCTTTTAGAAGTAATCATTAAAAAATCCATCATTCTTTAGGGCAATGCAACTAGATTGTAAAAAACAAATAATAAATATCTTTTAGGCTAATTCAGCAATGATAATGGATTATGCTCATTTTGGCAATGTGATCACGTTTTATAGTACATTTAGTATGAATAAACAAAATAAACCATTTGGTGTTTGTTGGATTTAACAATCATAGAGGTATGGTGAAAACCCTACATCCCTAACTCTCAACATGACAAATGTTTTGACAATTATCTTTTCCAAAATGCATGCCAAGGAATCCTAAGTTTTAGTTGGTTTGATCACTCTTATTGGATTCCCCATTGATTTCCAGACCCAATAACTCAACATTTTCTTTCTTTCATGTTTAACCAAGCAAAGACAGACATGGCATTATGAATAAAATGAGGGTAAGAGAAGTAACTTCCATCATATGAAATGGAGATAATAATGCTATGGATTTTCTTAAAAGAAATAGAGTCATAAGAAGGTAACCTACTTTCATTAATTTGAAAGAAATTTCTCATACAATGATCAAATCAAACAGCAAGATTTTTTTTTTTTTTGGACCAAAATCAAACAACAGGTTTGATTCCACAATTCTTCTAACAAAAAGGGAAAAAAAAAATCAGCACATGTACAATGATCAATCAACACTCCAAAGTACATTATATCCCTTTCCTTTATTCCCTCAAACTCTTTTATAGCATTTTCAATTCTCCACAAGCTCATGGAGGTATTATCTGTTTCCATGAAGTTAAACCATGATAAAATTGTCCTCAAGTCAATCTCTTTCGGCTACAATTCTGTGCACCAGAGGCTTTGAATTTCGAAGATGAAGCACACCATTGTCTATCTAAAGAGTATTTTTCTGCAGATTGCTTGAGTATTTTTGTCATCTTCCTTTCAATGTGTTGTAATAAGCTTTCCACCACGTTATGACAATTGCTTCAAATTGCTGGAGTATTTTTCTACAGGTCAATAGAAAAAGAAGACCACATAAATAGTTAGAAGACCCATTCTTTTTTATAAGATATCACCTACGTCATGATTTAACTAACAACAAAATGATACAAAATTTATTGTATTGTACCTAGAAAATGTAATATCAAGAACTAAATACAAGTTATCACTAGCTCTAAAGGTGATTCCAAGCAGTCCCCCTGCTCCTTGTATTTACATATCATAGTTTTAGTGAAATTGATCAATATTTTGCTTTGAGAAATAAGTTTGTAAATGAGTCAAGCTAAGGAGAACTTTTAAAAGCTTAGACTCGGCTTGTTTAAAAATGCTCGAGCTCGAGCTAAACTTTTTATCAAGCTTGAAATTGAGACTCGAGTTCGGTTCGTTTACTAATTGACCTTAAGCTGAGTCTCAAACGAATTGATATCAAGTTTATTAATGAGCTTAAATATACAAAATTAAGAAATATATAAATAAATAGATTAACAAATGGTGAATATGAATTAAATTATATATTATATATTATCCAATTATGCATTATATATTTATATATATTATATAAATATTAGCCTTTAAATTTTAATAATATATAATATTTATAATATATATAAAATTTATAAACATACTCACGAGTTTAAAGAGTTGGCTCACAAATTTAAACTAGAGCTCGAGCTCGAGTTCCACTCATTTACTAATCAAGCACGAATAGCTATGAATAGCTTGATTCATTTGTAGCCCTAATGAGAAACAACACCCTGCACTCAAAACATATTTATTCCAGGCTACACAAGTACAATAACAATCAAAGTTACAAAAAAATTAATTTCAATAAATCAAAATTACTAAACAAAAGAAGCGTGATATGAGTCAATAACCCTAAATCATCCAACTATCATCAACAACCATCACCATGACCTATTCATCCACCAGGACCCCACCAAGGATGCCGCCGCCAACCATACCCATTGGATTTTGCAACCTTTCTACAACTAGGAAATAATGGCGTTTACTGGACAAAAGCGTTGACCCAATCACCGATCATATCCTACATAACCACGACCATCAATCTTGAAATTTTAATTATTGTATGAGAGGATGGTACAGTTGGGAATTGGATTTAGCAAGATGTTTTATCTGTGGATCCTAAGGTTTGAAGTTTTGGAGGTTGTGTTTTGGATAGGAAGGGGACAGATACAAGAATGATGTAGCGAATTGAGGTGTTTTATCTACGGATCCTAGGGTTTGAGATTTTGGAGGTTATGTTTTCGAAGGGACAGCGACAGATTGATGTCATAGTATTGCAAAATACAAAATACTGGGAGTGTTTTAAAAGAGATAACTAATCCTAGCTGTGCATTTTTTATAATAGATGTGGCAACATCTTAAATGCCTAAATTGAGGGACCTAAATAAAGAGAATCTAAATCCAAACAAATATACTACTGATTGGTTTTTATAGATATATATAGACATGTTCAAGGGTATGTTCTAAATCTTCAATCAGTCCGAGCTTATCTTGGATGGACTTGAATCGGCTATTGAACTATTGGGTGTTAAGGGCCCAAGTAGATTAACCATAGCAACTCACTTAATTGCCGAGTTATTGAATTGGTGATTAAACTGTCTTTTGAACTTGCGGTTTAGCTCGACAGTTATAGGTTAGGCTAGCCTCGAAAATTAAAAAAAATATATAAATAATACACAATATACTCTATATATAATATATAACGCAAACATATTATATAATATATAATATACTATATAATATAAAACATATATATATAACATCACACATTTATACTCATACAGTCCAAACGAATTATTTTGAGATTGAAAAAAATTGAATTGAAAATAAAATTTTTGATTTATGAGTAACGACATAAAATTTTAGATTTAGTTAAAAAAAAAGATAAATAGTTTACAAATTATTTATAATAATTAAAGAAAATCCGTGAAAAGAAGAAAAAATCATAGCTAAAGAATAGATTTTCAAGCGAACCAGCTTGGGGCTACTCCTTTAAGGGATAGGTTTGGTTCACTTCCCTATTTACTTGTGAATTGACTTTTTAAAACCAAATTGAATCGGTACAAAAGTCTCTGGATACATATTTCCAAAATAAGAGTTGTTAAGACATCCCACTTATTGGTTTTTCTAAGTACATATGTCCAAAATGGGAATTGTAAAGAAAATTTTAATTAGATCACATAACTCTTTATTCTTAGTTCTTAAATAGATAATTAGGTGTTATAAACTGCGTGTGACTTGTAAATACTAATGATACAATAATATAGTATTAACATGGATAATAATTGTTTTGAAAATTATTACATTATCTTACATGTTAAAATTTTATTCGTATATATACATTACGTCATGTATACATAATCCGTGTGTTATGTAATATCCAATAATTTTTTTTTTCCTCCTAAGCATGGCAATAAATCACAAAATGGACGTAAACTTGTTCACACATCCACAACTGAAAGTTAAATGCACATGAAATTGGTCTTTCTACAATTCACACCAATCTGTCGTAGTTAACAAGGTACGATTCTCTTGCCTTTTCCTGTATATATTACAACCACATGGATACCGTTTGAATGTAGAAGAAGATATTAACCAGATATCTTTTTCTACATTCAAATGCTAGTTCCAAAATAAGAAAAAAATAATTATGATCTAAGTTCTTCCAATTAAGTTCGTCCAATATAAAATGACATGAATGACATCACCTAATATCCTCAACTCGTCTTCATCGATTTCTTGGATTCGTGCAACAAAGGCTGAGAAATGTGGATCTACTCAATAAAGCCGTAGATCCGTTGGATTTGCTTAACACAAGTGTCCTCTTGGTTCTGAACGAACTCAAAGATCTCAATTTCTTCAACTCCTTCAAGACTTGTATTCTCTTCTTCTTCACTCGTATCATATTTAATTAGTCCTCAACTCCTTCAAACACTCATCCATGATTAACATCTTGAAGTTAAACTTATGTTTTTTAATTTTTTAAAACCACTTTTGGAAAACAGCTAAACAAACACTAATCTCTTGTTCGCTTTTTTAAAATTTATTTTTTAGTCTTCTTTTGCTTTTTCCATCTCCCCCCAAAATAACACAACCGTGGAATTAGTTTTTTACCCAACTAATTTTACATCACTGGGAAAAAATCCAAATACACTTGTTCTTACAACTAAATCAAAAGCACCGAAATCGAAAACCTAACTATTCATTCGAATCAAATTACAAAAAATCAAGTCAAGAACTTCAATCCCCAAATCAAAGCATGTCCTGTTCCATTACAGTCTGAAACTCATCGTTCTTCTTTGCAAATTGATATATAAATCCTAATTTTAATGCCATTGATGTGAGAAAAAAGGGATGAAAAAAAATAAATAAATAACTTTTGGTACTCTAAGTAGAGTGAGTTGTGTATAAAAGTGGTGAGTCTAATAATAGGTGACTTGGAGCTAAGACGACGGCGGTGCTTGCTGGTGGGAGAGAGATATATATATATATATATAGAGAGAGAGAGAGAGAGAGAGATTTTAATAAAATTTTCATTTTAATCATATTTCGAATTAATCCATTAGTTTTTGAATTAATAAGTTTTTTCTCCTAAATAAATAATAAGTATTTAAATAAAAAAGATGCTGCATGCAATAAGCTCACTTTCATAATTATATATATTATCTATATTATTAAAGTAAATGGATTTTAAATAATCGTTTTTCTTAAAATTATATATTTATTTTTTATTTATTATTATTTAACAAAAAACTAATAATAAAATAAACTATTAAAACTATAACTAATAGATATATGTTTATTTATTTATTTTTCTTTCTGTTTACTTTACATTTTCACTCTCTCACTTTTTCATTTTCTCCTATTAACTATATCTACATTTCTCTCTCTCTCTCTCTTTCTCTCTCCTTTTTTTTTTCTTATTTTATATTTTTTGTATATGTAACATGATCAACCGTTGGTACATATATATATTATATACTAACATTAGTTAAAGTTTAGATGATATGACATGGAAAAGTTTAATTAGATAGTAAATAAACATTTTTAAAGTTTAGATAATTAATTATAAAAATAAGCAAAATATAAGTATCAAATGTAATATCTACCAAAATTGATATGGTATCTTTTTATAATTTTTTTACACAGTATTTCCTTGCTACTTGTGGGCCGAAATATTTTCATATTTCAGCCAGTCAGGTTAATTAACTAGCGGTTGGGTAATGGCCTTCTATGCATGTCTTTCTTGCGATTTGGTGGGCAAGATTGCATATTTGACTACTTATACATTACTAACAATCGACTGCTTGGGCAGATATGCAACTGAAAGTATCGAGGCAGCTTGTAACTGGTCATACAAAAATGTGGGTAACAAAAATGTGAGTAACGGGTCGGTTTTAGGAGGTAAGCAATCGAATCACTTTTCAGCTCATTAACTGCAAGTTTGTAGCCCTTTTTTACTTAAAAAAGTAAAAACTGAATTTGTGTGTCGTCAGCAGGTGCATATTTCCATTCCCGGTTGCCCATAGTCAATCTTCGCTTAGCACAAGGTGGAGTTCGACTCGCTGCAACTTTGAACCGTATTTTCAATAGAAATTCCATTAGAGATGAGCTTTGAATCGGGAAGATCAAGAGATAGGTGAAAACTTAAGTATTGTGTTCCAAGAATGATTTCTGTTATTCTGTTATATGAAACAACAACTTCTATATTGATAAAAAGGCCAACTATAACAAGTGGCAACTGCAATTAAAGTTCGTATAGTGGTTAATTTTGCAACTAGAGAAAAAGTACCGTAACAATCAACTCCCTCTATTTATGTATATCCTTTAACTACTAGTTTAGCTCTGTCTTTCAATAAAATCATCAAGTCTATATTTAATCTTCTAGACCCATTTACACCCCCATCGCTTTCTTGCCAGGTGACAAGAAGTCAACTCCCTTGTATCGTTAACCTCTATGACCTCTAGTTCCTTATTCATAGCACAAACTCACTCTTGACATTTAGATGCTTGGGAGTAACAAAGAGGTTCTTATGTTTTTAAAACATATGCTAAGGAAGCAACATATTTTTGGGGAAATGAAGCAAAAGTGTTTGGAAGAAACAAGGGATAAGTTGCAGCAGAGTATATAAAAGAAGGTTCTTCATGGTGTATCAAATGGACATAATCATTTAGACTATGTGGCGCTTGTTTAGGTCTGGTAGATTTTCTTAGAGGTGAAGAATGATGAGCAAACAGTGAATCAGAACTAGAATGCACATGAACAGCATCAAAATAGTACCGGTATCAACATTGATGTTAGAGTGATCCCAATCAGAAGAAACAGGACTAATAGGCATATCAGAGATAATAGGATCATGATCGGAAGACAAAGGTGAATGAACAATACTAGGAGCAGAAATGAAGTGTGAATGATTAGAAGAATAAAAAGGAAATATAGATTCATGGAACAAACATCACGACTGAATAAAATTTTATGAGAATGCATGTCACAGACCTTATAACCTTTATTGTGACTTGCATAATCCAAGAAGACACATTTTACTCCTCTCAAGTCAAATTTATCTCTATGAGAACCAAGAACAGCAGTGTAACAAAGACAGCCTATCACCTTCAAATGATCATAAGTATGCTCGTGTCTCAAAAGCAATTCATAAGGAGAGTTCCACTTTAGTTTTGCCATGGCATTATATTAATCAAGTAGGTTGCCTTAAGAAAAGAGTCTCCTAAAATTGCTTATGCAAATGCGCATGAAACATCATAGCTCTAGCTGCATCCAAAATGTGTCTTATGTTTTTTTTCAGCCTTTCTATTTTGTTGAGGTGTATAAGGTACGGATTGCTGATGAATAATTCTAAAGTTATTAAAAAATCTTGACATGCATGAGAAATAAATTCTTTACCATTGTCTAATCTAACAATCTTTGGACAATCAGAAGATTGATTCTTGACTAGTTTAAAGAACATGTCAAGTATAGGAAACACTTGTGACTTATTATTGATCAAATAAGTCCTAGTACAGCAAGTGAAATCATCAACAAGTGTGACAAAATATCTTGTGCCTGTTGTAGAAGCAACTGAAAAGGGACCCCAAATGTCTACATGAAGTAATTGGCATAGAAATGATGTCTGTGTAACACTATTCTCAAATGGTAGCCTGTGAAATTTAGCACGGCTACAAGCATGACAAACCAAATCTGTTTGAGACTAGTGTTTGAAAGACTCTTTAAGTGTTTTAGCTTTGACAAAGAAACATGACCAAGACACGCATGAAACAAAAGGAAATTTACATCTAAAGTTTTAACAGCAGACATTGAATGAGGAAAACAACTAACATCATCTCTAGGTGAGGAACCATCACATCTGACTCCAAAATATAAAGCCTACTCATGGCCTTTGCTTAAGAAACTCTGTGATCATTCTAGTCCTGAAACACAAATGAATGTGGATCAAATTTAGCTACAAACTTGTTATCTGTTAAAGCCTTAGACAAGAGAATAAATTGTGCGAAAATTCTAGAACGGACAGAGCATGTTGAAGGGTTAATTTTGAGGTTATGGGACCAATCGGGAAGTTTGACTGATATAGGATAAGGCTAGTAATGTAATTCATGAAATAAAGAGCGAAAAGGACATATGTGATCTGTAGCACTTGAGTCAATAATCCAAGAACCAATTTTGTTATTAGCAGCACTAAAACAGGAAGGAATAAAGTGTTTAACTGCAAAATGCAACATATTGTTCACCATTGGTCCTTCATTCTCGACTTGAGTTTGCTTTTGCCCTTTCATCAATTTCATGAACTCGCTGCAAAAAGCTTGCATCATTGCAGCATTCATACCATTGCTGCTAGTGCCCTCGCTCACATTGTCCCCTATTGCAAAATTCACATCTGGAGGAGTAGAAGCAATAAAATCAGCCCTATCATTTGTGATGCAATTCAAAATAGATATAACATTCTTCTTCCCTTTGTACCAATCAAGATATTCGATTAGCTGAAAACATGTATCAGCCGTATGTACTTAATTCTTACAATACTTTCAAATCGATCGTATATTTCCTTTCTTCTTCTCAACAACAGATTTAGAACCACTAACCCAATTCACACTAAATGAAGCACCATCGGTCAAGCCATAAGAAGAGGTTATCTCCTTATGTTTTTCAACTTGATTAACTACATAGTACGCCTTACTCACTGAGGGTAACGGATCCATAGAAAGAATATGGCTTCTAACAGATTCAAACTTCTCATTTAGTCTTATCAAAAACTAGATTAGTTTGATTTGTGATTCAAAATCGGAAACCCTCTCCCTCAAAGTGCAAGTACAGAATTCCGTTCTTCCACATTCACATGTAGGATAGTTTATCAATGCTCCAAGTTCATCCCAACAACACTTCAACTTGTTGTAGTAAACACTTATGGATTGATTCAATTGTTTTAAATTGGTAATCTCATGTTGTAGCTGGAAAATAAGTGGACCACTACCATGACCATATTGATCATTCAATTCAGTCCATAATTCATGCACAGATTGGGCATACAAAAGTTCTGCAACAGCTCACTAATCATAGAATTGAGTATCCAACTACGGATGATATAATCACACGTTATCCACTTCACAACATCAGGTTCATTTTCACTCGGTTTCTCTATAGTTCCATCAATGAAACCTAATTTCAATTTGGCAACCAAACCAATTCTAGTGGATCTACTCTAGCACAGATTTCTTTTGCCTTCTCCAAGAGAGCCAATGCGAGCTTTTTATGATTTTCTTTGACAGAGTTGACGAATTGTGAAGCTGTAGTGTGAAAATACTTTGATTTAGATATTGTCTCCGTTGACTGATAATTTCCATCGATAATTGGGAGACATGGACAATGGTTGAATGGACCACTTCTCACTGATTTTAGGATAAATCAGACCAAGGTATCAAATAGATATCTGCTATCCCAGACTCCATATTTTAATTGTATCCTCACTAATGACATGTGTACATTCAATCTGATACAACAAAATTTTATAATTATGTATTAATTCCTTGTCTAAATGCTTGATGGTTATTAGTAGAAACATGCTTGAGATAGGAAATGCAGGATAGTAAATATCTATCTTATATGATGTATGTACTGCTCTCGTTTTTGTATATATATATAGGCCCAATTGTCCTTGTCAAAAAAATAATTGTGTATCCAACTCCTTATCTAAAATATAACATCAAAATGGACTAAGGGAAGCCCTTGATGAAAAGATTATGCAAACAGTCGACCAGATCTTGTAGAAGCGAAGATCAATATCCGTCCCAGACTTGTCGTGTACAAATAAATTCAATCCATATATATCTAATGATAACAAATGGTTTTATGGCCCTCAAAGTAAACCTGGTTTACTAAACTAACACAGCTATATGTCCTTGTCTTTTTGCATTTTGTTGCCTTGCGATTACTTCTGTCCAATGAATTGAGTCTATTAACTATTATCCAGCAAATCCTAGCGGACATGTGCAACGTACTTGATCAATTAAACTAACTATCTAGCCATTGGGCCGCCATAAAAAATAAAAGTACAAAACATCTTAATGGTAAGGGGAGAGGAGAAAGTGGACTCAACCGGCTGAAACCGGGCAATGAACGCGAGCAGAGCTAAGTGGAGGAGGTTGTGCCATGAAAATCATAAGCTTTGAACTTGCTAATGATTCTTTAAGGTCGTTAAGAGCCCACATGAGAGCATAGTGGCTGTACTTCCCCTCATCAATGGCCACCATTATTTTCCTGTCGTTCCCACCTCTTAATACATAATCCATGTCCATGTTCATAGGCTGGTGAAAATTGCTGCTGCGGTGGTTTTATATTAGACTGAAATGCAGGGATTTTGCATATGGAGACGAGGTTGTGAATAGAACCAGCAGGTTCTATGAAATCGAAATGTGAAATCAAACATAGAAACTATAACTATTTATCTTCTACAAAAATTAGCTTTTAAAAATTATAAATATACTTATAAATTCATAAAAAAATTAAAATATATAATGTAAATAATGAAATTCAATATAAACTTTGATCACAATATAAGTTATAGTATAAATGATAAAAAAAATTATTATGCTAATATAAAAAGCTAAAATATAATATTAGTATTAATATAAATTATATTACAACATAAATTATTATAATAAAATAATAAACTAAAAAAAATCATTAAATGTCAAATCATCAACAAAATTACTATAAACCAATTGCAAATCATATATTAGCAAGAGAGAATAACTAACATAATTATCACCATCATTATGTTGCCATTGCTAACTATTATTGATACTTTTGATAATAGTATCCACCTCTTTGTATACTAAGTCCCTAAAGTATTAGTTTGTACTTCATTTTTAATACATATAGACCATGACTTTAATATCTATAAGTACACCGACCTTTCGTATAATATTATGTTCATCTTTTGTCTTGTCTTTTACTCTTAAAAAATACTTAACAAATCATCATTTGATAAAATAAATATATCTTCTTTATTAATTATTTATTCATCTTGGGTGAGAGATTTTAAAAAGGGAAATTGGTAAAGTAATCATTTTAAGTTAAAGAAGTAAACATAGTGTCATTTTACTTGCAGTTTTGATTTGCTTGCTTTAAATCATAAAAACTTAATTCTTTTTCTTAGTTTAATAGCTCATTACATCTAAATCAAGTAAAATCATATAAAATTGGTAAAATAATAAGTTTGTAGAATTGTGCTAAAATCACAATTCTACCATGAATTTATTAAAAAACGATTTTATATATAATTCAACTTGGAAAGAACTTTTAGAATTGTAACTTATAAAAATGTACGAGTAAACTTAAGATTTTGACAACCATGTGTAGAGATTTTACAAAGGGAAAGTAGTAAAGTAATTGACTTAAGTTAAAAGAAGTAAATATAGTGTCATTTCACTTATAGTTTTGATTCGCTTGCTTTAAATAGTAAAAACTTAGTTCTTTTTCTTAGTTTTAATAGTTGATTACATCTAAATCAAGTAGAATTATATAGAATCAGTAGAATAGTAAACTTGTAGAGTTACATAGCTAAAATCACAATTCTATTGCGAGTTTATTAAAAAACGATTTTGCATATGATTCAATTTGAAAAGAACTTTTAGAATCGTAAACTCATAAATGTATGAATAGACTCGGGATTTTGACAATCATGTATAGAGGAAGATGTAAGGGACAACAAATACCTTGTATTATACGTATATATGTTGTTGTTTTTGAGTTATTTGATAAGATGAAGGAAAGTGTTGGTAGGTAGGAATTTGAGGTTTTAAATATTTTTTTTTTAAATTTAGATAAGGAGTACTTTTTGAGACATTGTTAAGAATGTAAAACCCTTATTTAATACTTTTGAATATTGATTGTATACTTTATAAAAGAAAGTAAATGCATAAAAAATTGAAAATTCCTCTCTCTCTTTCTCGTCTCCCATTTTTTTTTCCTACTAATTGTTAGGAAAGTGAAGTTAGCATCCATTAATATTATCATTTTTTTATGTAAAATAATATAAAAAATTACTTCCAAAATTTTACACTCTTTTACAAGTTTTATGATTAAATTTTGACATTACTAAATAACATATACAATCGAATATTTTATTAACATTACTAATTTACCTCTAATCATGTGCGCTAATATTCCTACATAATAAGTATTTATTACATCAACTTTTTAAATAAAATGGAGGTAATGAATTTAATAAATAAAAATTTTATTGGGATATATACCATGATTAATAATTTATTGAAAGAACCCATTAGACTTTATTGTAATTATGCCATGTTGAAGCATTTGGACACATACAAAGAAATTGCATTATGGTTTTCTTCACTGGTTAATATGGAATTTGTAGCGACAAAAAGCTCAAGCAATCCCATAGTTTTCTCTAGTTTTGGAGTAGTTCATGGGTGGCGATTTTAGGGTTTGATGTTGGCATTTCGTGGCGTTTTGTGGTGTTAGTTACTTGGCTTGGGTTACTAGAGATTTAATCGTTTAGATGATGATGGGAGTTAATATAATAAGATATTTAATGGTCAGATCATGTGTCAAATCAGTCTCGTAAAAAAAGTGGATAGGACCATAAAATTTTCCAACTTCATGTGATGATAGCTTCCTTCGATTTTGATGGTCAGCTTTAAAATCAAAGACATATAGATATTAATAAGCCTGTTGTTGATAGGTTTCCACCGTTAAAGAAGAATTGGATTGCGTCTTAAAAGAGCTATAGGTAGGACTACAAAATAAGATACAATGAGGGGTGCGAAGGTATTGCCCGACTTGGTTACTCTGATATATGAGTCCATGGGTGCTTAAGAGCAAGAGGAAGCATAAAAAAGTTGAAGAGATAAAGTACTTAGAAGTTGTTAGACTGTGTGAAGTTAATTTATCATTGATGGTGTCTTGTTATTTATAGAGGGGACCTAAGAGCACGTATGCACATTGAGGTATATATTAAGCTTAAAGAGTGGGGGTTGTGCCAACAATTAAGTAGAGTAATTGGTTTGGGTTAATAGGTCCTATCATGGTACTAGTGGCTAAAGAGTCGTTACATTAAGTTTGTAGTCTATCCTGAATGGGTCATATGCTCGTATTGCTCTATTTGAGCATTCCTCGATTGATTGTGCTATGGGGCCATTAAGGTCATGGATTGAGTTGGTGGGCCATCTTGGTAAGGCTTAGGCTTGTGGGAATTTTGCATTAGAAGTGATGTGCCTTCGATTCTTAAGCTAAGCAAGGTTTTACTGTTATGCCCCAAAGCGGTAGAGTCGTAATAGTCTTATCATGTAAACTAACCTATGATAGTAAGCAAGCAAGCTTATAGTCACTATCATATATACAATTTACATATGACAGCTTCGACTCACCGCTTTAAGTTATATTTACATAAATATATTTATATTATCTTATGTTCCCGAGAAATATCTACATGCCATAGTAGTCTAATAAGTAATATGTTACATGATCAGCTCTAAAACCTGAGAGTTAGTTATTGTAAGTCCCACAACTAGTCCCTTAAGGTTTCGATCGGCTGAAAGATCCGATCAAGCCTAAATTATAAAGTAAAGCTAGAAATATTAATAAAATGACCTCGTAAATTTAAATTTAAGAAAATAAGAAATAAAATAAAAGACTATAAAAATTCCAAATTTTAAATATATAACTCATTATTTATCGAAAATGCGTAAAATACGTAAAATGCATTTTGATAATTAATGAATCGCTAGAGATAAATTACATATATACTAAAAATTATAAAATGACCTAAATAATATTTAGGAATATTTATTTATATTATATATGAATTTATATGTAGGTATAAATACGCGTAATTACTTAAAATACGCGAAATGTGCTAAAATAATACTAAATACTTAAAGAAAATTCATAATTAATTAAGGAAAAATCAATAAAAATCAAGAAAGATCCAGAATTAGGTCGTGGCAGTTGGGAAAAATAAGAAAAAATTCAGCCAATTAAATTAAGACAACACAAAAGCTAAAAATTAAGGGATAAGGCAATTGTCTTGTCCAATTTAATACACAATAATTACCTTAAAACTCTATAAATAGCAAGAAAAAATTCAGAAGCTTATTTGGATAGTTAGAAATCAGAGAAAATTAGAGAGAGGCAAAAATTGAGAGAAAAATTCGAGTTAAAAAAAAAAAGGAAAAATTGTGCAATCAGGGCCTTTAAAGGGAATCCATACCAGATGAGCAGTTGGGAGTAGACGGCCACCACCACCACATGGTGGTGGCAACGCCTAGACCGGCCGATAAGGCCACGGCGATCGGCGGTGGCTGGAGCCACCCAGATCGGTGAGTCTGATTTCCAACCCGATTCTTGTGTAATTTTGTAAAAATAGTAAATATTATTAGAAAATTATGAATTTTGTTATTTTGAAATATTTTTGTATGTAATTTTTAGGAAAAATATTATTTTGATGAAAATATAACTCGTGATATAGGGTTCTTAAGAAATCGTGCAAAACTAAATATCTTTCGGTTTAAAAATAAATGACTTTAGGAGTATAGTTTTAAACCCAAAATTTTTGCATAGACCACTTAAATGATATAGAACAATACTATGAAGCCCGTTTTCAAAAATTAATTTTCAAAATTTTTAGGCCTTAAAATGAGGCATAAAATGGGTAATTTAGGATTAATAAAGTAATTAAATGGTTAATTACTGATTAAGTGAATAAGTATATGTTTTAGGATGTTGAAATCTGATGGAGTATGATACTTGTAGCATTTAGGGTGTTAGATGTAATTATTAGGTTAATTATGTGGTAAATGAGTAATAGGGAAAAATAGTTAATTTTGTAACTTAGGGAAATTAGGAGTAAAATCTGATTTAAGATGAATTTAGACATTTTGAAATGCTAATTAATGTTAGGAGATAGTAGTTAGAGTGATAGAAATTTTAGAAGTATATTATATACATAATAGGTGATAATATATAATATGTAATTATTTAAAATGTAATAAATAGAAAATATTAGGATAAAAATTGATATTATATAAATAATAGGGATATATAATAAAACTGATGGAAGACTTGAATTTATGTAATTATATGAAAAATGTGAAAATTTCTCACATCAGGAGTGAATTCGGTACACTAATACGGATTTAAGTATACCGCATGAAATAAAATACTGATTAGGAGTAATAATGATATTTAGGAGATCGGGAAGTAATGTGATTAATTTCATATTATGGGTTGAAACAAATTTCTAGGGTTCGAGTATAAAACAATACTTAGAAATCGAA